>VZTL01065025.1:713-12532 GCA_013400535.1 Scopus umbretta | reverse complement strand
GAGGGGGGGGAAGAAAGCCCCGAGTGATGGTTCTGAGACAACAGCCCGTCTGTATGGCTCCTGACCCACAGGACAATCCAAGTTGTTGCAACAGGGCTTCATCGTTCGCTCCATAGGATTGCAAAGGTCGTTTATGAACATGTTATGGTCCTACCCAGTCACTAGCTAGATATTTTGCACCCATCTGGACAATACAGTATACAAAAATAAGCATACATTAAAGCTGTGGAGGAGTGAGGTGTTACTGAGGAATACTTACCTGATGAATATGCCATTACATATCACTCTTCCATTCTTCAGAGTCAGTTACAGAAGTCATGCTACGGCCCAGCAATATTCAAACTCAATTTCCATACCCGACAGACTAAGTTTGTGTGGCTGAGGGAGGGGGAAAAACCCCAAATACATAATTATGTATTGCATTGATTTAAATTGCTAAACTAAAGCACTAGGGATTATCAATTCCCTGTTCCAGGCTTATCTTGCAAAAAAGACGATGGCTAAATAAACTTGACAATACCCTCCCCTCCCCTTTTTGGGCCTGCTAATGCTTTCCCCTTTTACTTGCTTTATTTCTCTTTTCTCCTCCTTCATTTAGCCTTATTCTACCATTGTCAAAAGTTTCAAGGAACACAAATGTTTTTTCAGCCATTTCTTTGCGATGCCAAGTTCTGCCTTTCGCTACCAGTCTTGGTATCCCCACCCTCCCCCTCGCCCAAACTATACTCCATTCTTTGAAGAGCAGCATTTTCTGTTGATAGTGCCAGAGGCCAGGAAGGCTCCTGGCAGTACAGCTCCAACAAAGAGCCTGAAACTGAACAATCGCTTTTTTTGTGAGAGGAGATAAGGAAGTCCAAGACATGATTTTTAAAAGGAGAATTAAAAAAAAAATGCCGCTGGCATTGGCAATTTTTAAATAAAAGCACATACATTTTCCCTTCCAAAGGGGCAGGTAGCATACAATGGCTTTCACCAGCAATGAGCACCTGCTCCTCCTACCTACATAAAAAATGCTCTGCAGAAAAGAAGGAAAAGGCATTACATTGTGGATCTCTGATACCCACAGACGTATATAACACCCCAGTAATTCTACCATGTTTCCGCAGAAGCAAATGGTGAGGCTGAATGCTACAAATTTCTGCTGGTTCTTCCCAATGCAGTCTTGCTCTTCTTTTGACAATTGTACATGGCAAGCCATTGACAACTGCAGAAAGATGTTATTTTTTTTTAAATAGCTTAAAAGAATTATTGCAGAAAGATGCATTATTTTATGCAAATGTTTCAGCAACCCAATCTCATTGTATACAAGGGTAACGATGGGGAGACTGTTGCTCCTAAGACATAGTTGCTCTACTAACACAACATCAGAGAGGGTTCTTCTCTTACTAAATACAATTACTCTGCCTTAGTAGCATACCAGTGAGAAAGCAGCAGACAACTTCTTCCCTTATGGTATCCAAATTGTTCCACAGATATCAAAAGTCTTTGCAATTATCACATGTGTCACCCTCAACTTTCACCGATTTTCTGAATTCCATAATGGGACCAGAAGTAGCTGAAGACCAGTGTTAGACCTTAGAAAGGAAAAAGTAACTTTCAATATTTTAACAGCCTGCACCAATATCTCATACAATTGAAGGAAGGCACCTTCCTTTCTTTGAAATCATTTTGTCATTCAGCACTGTCAAGTGCTGAACTGTGAACCCATGGAATGATTCTCTGCACAAAGAGAACACTGCTCACAACTAAGAGTCAACATTTACAGCACTGTGTACATGAGATAATTCTCTCCTAAAGGCCAAACTTCTAAAGTCGTTTAACACCACTGCACTGAATGGTGTTAAGTCAGCAGAAGGAACTGAGTTATGCCAGCAGTTCAGGATTATTTGTTTAACGTTTTTATTGGAACTATTATGGCAAATTATTACCAGCTTTCATTGTATGAGACCAAGATAACCACCCGCACAGATCTCTCCATTAAGCTAACAAAGAGTTGCAGATTAAGTTCTTCTTTTGCAAAATAAACTCAGAATTTTTTCAGTTCTAAATGTAGATATCCAGACATTAAATCAGTATGAATATAAAACAGAGAATTATGGAGAATGCTAAGAACTAGTTATTTTTCAACTAAATCATATTGCTACTTAGTGATTGTCACCTACGGACAACCTTTAGTAACATACAGCAACTACCGCCCAAGAGACAGCGCTGTTGCCTATAGAATTCCTGGAACAATCAACTCTCTCTCAGTGAGGAAAAACCGAGCTGATGGTCCTTCCCTTGATGAAATCTAGATGCTTCTAGAGAGTCTCTCAGTACACTCCTTTAAGAGGTTGTGTCAATGGTCCAGTAAAACCACCTTTGTTCACATTTTTTGACACAGTGCCTTCTAAAAAAGCCCTCCTTTTCTTTGTCTTTATGTTCATGAGGCTTTGTGCCAGCACCAGATTAAGAAATGAAAACAGACAACGGAAGGTATCTCAAACTGAATCCAACCATCAGATACTCTTTTCTTTGCCTTCAGCATACACTAAAAGAGTTCCTGAACTTCTACCTACAGTCGATACATAGATTTATTTCGATACAAATACTGGACAGTCTGACGTAAATAAAGCCGCCCTGAGCCCCTCCCAGCATTTGATGGGAACTCCTCTTGGTAGATTGAGCAGTTAACTTCTGTCTGTATCTGCAAAGACTTGATCGTAGATCTTCTCTGCCCAGTTTGGCTGAAGCAGCTCACCGAGGCACTACAGCTACAGCAGTAACTTCATATTACAATCTGAAAGAGAGTAGGAGAGAACAAGAGTTCCCACCGCTGATGCATACCATCTATGCTTTCTCTAGGGAAGGCAAATCCCCAGGTTTTCCTCCGAAGATTGCTTGCAAATATATCCCTTTACGTCTACATTCTGCCTACTATCTACCCTTGTATTTTTAATTAACATTGAGAAGATGCTCAAAACAATCTCCAAGTTTTCTAACTACTTCAGGTTATCTATATCAATACAGAACACACCCATGCCTTGCTCCCACTTGTGACTTCTCCACAGAATGGGCGAAGAACAAGTATCCATGCTGACCATACCAGACTTACCTGTCCCTTCCAGGAAATACTGTGGATTAAAAGATCTTGCTGCAGCCCTCACAAGCTAGTACAACTGATTACTTCTTTTCAGTGGTACTACTTTTGTCAAAAAAATAGATTCAGATTATTTTTTTTTTAAAGATACTTTTCTCCCAAGCCTTCTCTTTTAAGTAGCACCTCTTGTCTCATTTAGTATGCATATGAAATGACAACACACATGGACCATGCCTAAAACACACAACTCTCCCTTTGGCTACTACTGATAATGCAGTTAATTACATGCAGAGCTGTAATTATACATGCATAACTAATGGCTGGGTATCTCAACACACATGAAGCTGCTAAAACAGACTGGGATGAAGAAGGGAGAAGATGCAGGAAAAAAAAAAATTATATGCCCTTCTAACTAGGGTTATGCCTACCACATCTTACCAGAATTCACACTTACGTGGCACATCCAAATTTTCCCCTCCTTCCTGTGGGAACACTGCTAGCATTGAAACATTGGAGAGCAGCTGTCCTGAGGATGCACTCGCTCAGGGCACCAGTCTTTACCTGATGCAAAAACTGAAACTACATCCTTCTAATGTCAAACCAGTGACTTACAATGTCTCTTCCATCACGTTAAAACTACAGTAGCTGCACCATACAATTCCATTACAGTCGCACATCTCAGAAATGGAACTTGTAGCAAAACACATTAGGCCTGCCCAGGTACTGTCTGAATTCAAGGGCAGCACATCAGCGGTCCAAAAACTGCACTGACTCAAGCTTACCATTTCCAAATGAAATTAAAACCACCGGTTTCCTAAATGACTCCAAATTGCTTGCCTGAGAGGCTACCTCTCTCTTCAATCCATATCCACAGCTGGAGCCTCTTTGTTATAGAGGAGACAGCTACCCACAGGACACTCTCTAAAGGGGGCCCTCCACTCTGAATTTCAATAGATCAAGAGAGAAAAGCCTCAAGACAGGAAAGCAAGGCTTATCCCGTTAGTCGAGCTTATGGGGACCACTGAACACAGCAAGAACAATTACTTGGAAAGAAAGGATCTGCGGGTTGACTCAGGTTTGATTTTCTAGTCTAGTTTGGTGGTTCTCTATTTACCGATTTAGGGGAGGGAAGTCTGGCTGCTTGCTCTCCCCTTTTTTTCCCTTATCTCGTCATTCCTTTAATTACAGAAAAGTACCCCATAGCCCAGCACAGTTGCTTTTTCAACCTTCATATACTAATTATACAAAATTAATTCAAAGCTAAAAGCCTCACCATCTCTAGACTGAGGTGAATAATCTTACAAAATTTAAGCAATTGGAACATAATTAAAAAAAAATCTTACAACATGCTGTTTTAATTTTAATTCATACACCACCACCACCACCACTGAATTGTGGATGTTTTGATCCCTCTGGCGTATGGGCCAGGAAATCAATTTAGAATTCCAGTGCAAATAGCCCAAGACCATTTTATTTATGTGTTTGTTTTAAAATAGCACTTGAATTCCAATTTGGATTTAAAAATTATGTAGATTATTTTCTTCCCTTCTCCCTCCACACACATCCATCCTTTACCATAATGTGTTTTCTGACTCATTTGCAGCTGCAGGGGATGAAGTCTTTGAAACCTCTGCCTTCCAGAAAACTATCCCAACACAGCACAGTGCTACCAACTCTTGTTGTTACACAAACACGCTCTTCGAACAAGCTAACTTCCTAAGGTAGCTGAAGGAAAAAAAAAATGGGTTCTTTTTGGCAGGTCAAGAAATAAAAGCCCAGGTCATTGTGTATTAGAAAAGTTTTATGAAAGGTGATGTACGTGTTACATCTTAAGGCTAACCCAAGGAACATAGACTGAAATCACCAGCATTTTATGTGGAGGGAAGAACAGATGCAGAAGTTTCAATAGGTCAAGTCCAAATACATTAGAGAAGAAAGCCAGGACAGAGAAAGGCTCAGAGCAGCACAGGGCAGAAGAGATGATTTTTCCCTTTCCAAATTCTATACATTGCTTCCACAAGTGCACTTCTGTAAAAATTTCACTTTTGGCTACAAAATATGAAAATTAGTCTTTTCAAAAAAGACCACATAAACTGACCTATTTCTAACATCAGTTAGAATTTTTTAAAAGTATTTTTGCTCAAGATGTGGGCCATTTTTCATGCCCTTTTCTTCCTTTTCTGGAACTGTCACTAGTTGTCAAATCTTTAATTACTTGCCATAAATATGGTTAAAATTACACTAAGTGGTCCAAAGTGGGAAAGACCTTACATTTTCTTTCGGCTTTGTAGGCTTTTTGGTTGGTTGGGTCTTTTTTCCCCCCATTACAATCTTCCAAGCAGTTAACAACCACCACACCAAATGTTCTGTGTTTTGCTCTCCAATGGAAGTTCTCATTTGCTCAAATTTTCTGCTTTTTTTCAGGAAAAGAAGATTAAGCACAACAAGAAACTTGTATGTATGTCTATAGCAGAAGATTATAGACCTACATAAAGTATAGCTCAGAATTAGACCCCGCATCTAGAGCTGAATTTTGTTAAGTTTGGTGAGCAGAAGACACGTCGGAGTATGTGTGAAGAGGGACAGTGGGAGGTGGGGTGAAAAGGTTGATAGGAGGAATGTACTTGAACCACAGGGGGTAGAGCTTTCATAGATGAGTGTCCTGGTGCTAAAAGGGAAGACGAAGAAAAGAAAACTTGGGAGACAGAAAGAGAGAAAGACACCAATACACCAGCATTTTAAAAGCTTAGTGACCAAAGGATATACCAGATATCCTTTCTAGAATGCAAGGGCCAGTACTTACGTTTGGGGAATGGTTGGGGTTTTTTGTTTGGCTTTTTTTTTTTTTTTTTTTTAGTCGGTTTGGCTCAGTGTTACTGAAAACGTTTATCCAAAAGCCCGTGCACCAAGCCAATACTTATCAGGTTTCAGTTTCCAGCTGAAGCCACGACCATTGGTATGAAAACTAATGTGCAACTGTATTCCAGAAAGCAAAGCAATGGAAAAGATGGTATTGGAATGTAACAAATACATTCACTGGCACTAAGAGTAAAAATTGTCTTATACCAACCTGTGTCATAGCCATTTTTCTCCTCTTATTATTAGAGAAGAAATGTGCAAGTCAACTTTATTGTCTGGCCAGAGGGTATTATGTGAATACTTAAGAATTTCTCATTGCCCTACCTCAACAGATTACCTTCTCTCTTAAAATATGAAGCAGCACTTTCAAGAGTCACCCCCACTATGGTCACTCCAGCAAGATTCAACAAAGTATACAGCAGAATGCCAGTCTAGCCAGACAAAAGCCTGAACTGCTCACGTGAGGTATCTGTGCCAAGACCCACATATCCCTTACACTTCTGCTAGACTATCCGATACACGTACATTGGCCGAAGAGAAAGAAAAATAGGCAAGTAATATTGTCACTTTAGCTACAAATTCAAGCACCAGAATTCATGCATATACTAAGAATATATGAATAGTTAGCTGAGACAGTTCTGTATCTATGGAAGAAAGTGTTAAAACAACTGCATTTTGTAGAAGTTTACTGAAATACTGGCTTTGCTAAACTCTTTCCATCACTCCAAAACATAGCAAAAATTGCTTTAACTACATTTTTTAAAAAATTAAAAATTATTCTCCTATTTTCACAACATTTATGCATCTCCCATTACTACATAAAAGATCAGGTCAGCATCATTGGAAACAGATATGGGCTCCAAGTCAGCAAACAAACAAAGTATACTCTTTACTTACAGCATGTGCACGGTCACAGGAAAAGGCGACTACCTGCTTAATTTTACAGATGTTAGGAGCCGTGACTCTTCCCATTCTTGGTATCAAGCTGACAATGAGCTAGAAGAAAAACACCTCTGAACAGCACCATCCATCTAATCCCAGGAACCGTACATAAAAATTGAACACTGAGCTACAGACTTTGAAAGAACTTAGGAGGTGATACACACTTCAGTCTACAGCTTTTCTTGCAAGTCTTATATAAAATTATTTAATTGAGTAATAACCTAAGGGATGCCCAGGGTAGAACTTAAGCACTGGACAAAGTCGGTGAAACCATGAGAGTTGGGACAAATAAATACGTCAAAGACCGAAGAATAAGGTACCAAGGTAGAGGTGGCAAACATGCAAGAAGAAATTATGAGGAGAGTTTAACTTTGAGAAATAAAATCCAAAAGGAAAGCAGAAGCAAAAGACAAGAAAACACACACAGCTAGGACACAGATATTGTTTTGTAATAGATCTGTTTGGAAACAATTTGGTTTTTTATTCTCTCCCTCCCCAGCCTCTTTACTGAAGATGCTGTTTCACAAACACTTTAAATCAACTAACTTCAATCTGAAAGGAGAAATCTTTCCCCTCAGCACTGACTGGTAGTTCCCACTCCCTCCCTTGTGCCTGTGGTAGCTCCTGTGGAGTTTTGCAGTGTTATTTTACTGTAAATGCAGCACAGAAGAAGCACCGGTAAGTAGACTCATGTCCTCAAAAGCAGTAAGAATAGGTCGCTTATTGCATTTGCATAACATCTTCAGGTAGTATATTCAGCTCTCTAAAGAGCTCCAAAGGCTGCTCACTAGAAATTACCGAAGTGAGTTCATTTGCACATAAGCTAAAACACTTCTCTACGGGGACCCCTACCAGCAGTGGCTTCAAGTCTTCTTCATAGTGCAATTTACTGCTGAACATAAAAATGGCTTGTCCATCACTTCTACCCTCTCACAACTAACTTCCCCCTCCTCGCAGCCATTGAAAACAAGGCTAGTACAGTCAAATCAAATACTTTCAATGGAAGCCTGCCATTAGGAGAAATACATCAATGCATTTTCAAGTATTTGCAAGCAAGCACCACGTGAATCACCGTTCGCTCTTAAGCACAAGCATGTGCCTTACACGCCAATCCACTCAGCAGCTTGAGAAATTAGTAGCTTACCGATGGGTACCACACGAGTGACACCAGCCACTTAATGTCTGCCCATCACACAGAAGTTTACCTCTGTCAGATCCGAAACAGAGACGAGAGGAAACATGTTAGCTACTCCCTGTGGCATAGACTTCTCATTAATATTCCTCTTAAACGTTGACAGTGATCAGAAAACCAAGGAAACTAGCAGAAAGGTTATGACACTATCTTTCAATCTCTCTTTTGTGTCTCGCAACACTTGCGATAATGAAAGATCACACCACAAAACCAAATCCTTGCAAATAGCTTGATGCAAAATGCTGATTGAACGACAGCCTCACAGTTTTGTGATTATTCTTCCATTCATCTCTCTAACACCATATGTATGCAGTTTATTTTATGTTAAGTGTCACATATATATTAGCACCTCTTACGATCCGTACTATCAAATGCCTGCCAACATACTGGCTTCTGCCAATTGCTTTTAGTTTCTCTTTCTCTCCTTTCCCAGCATTATATTTGGAGAGAGGGGAAAAAAGAAAAGAAAGAGAAAAAAAACAAACAGAAAAAAAAGGTGACTGACTCAAGTAGAAGGAAAATTATCCGAAATCCTTTAAACAGTTGCTCTGTTAAATTGACACAAGTTTAACAACGTGTACTTGGCACGTTCCTCTTGCCACGAATACAAGAACCTTTTTTCAAAAAAAACTCATTCAAAGCAGGGAAATCTTTTAAAGATACAGCACAGACCTTACTGAATGGTGGTTTGATGGCTGTTACAAAGCCATTTCTAGTCACAGGTGTTCAAACCACAAAGACTTCATAACCATAAAACCTCTTTTTCAAATCTCCTTTTTAATAGGATAATGACTGAACAGAGAGGCAAACCCAACCAACTCATTCTCCCTCAAAGTTGTACCTTCAGGACAGTGCAGGAATACAGCATAGGAGAAAGTCTACTAGTCCCAGGCATAACTGTGCAGAAAAATAAACCAGAAGAGGCAACAGTACTTTTGCTTGCTCCAAGGGCATATGATGTTTTCTAGTCTCCAGGGTTCCCAAAATCCCATCACCTTCTACAAACATTTTTTTTTTTTTAATACAAGTACACACTGCACATCCACACCACAGCATGATAACAAGAGCTCTTAAACTTCAAGGAGATCATTTACCTCAAGGAAATTGAAAACCAAGTGAGAGCAGAGTCAAAACTCAAGAGGAAAACTGTACTTGACGGCCTCATGTAAGTCCCAAACAAATCCTTATCTGAGAATCACAGAATTAGAAATGTTGTGGTTGGCAATACATCCAAAAAGAAGTCTGTCATTGGAACAGGAGGACACTGCATGTTAGGGTGCAGGTGCACTGGCAGAGATTTAGGGAAACCTTTTCCTAGTTACAGTTAAATCTACAGACATTAGCCTCTTGCTCCGTTACATACTGAACCCATCTAGAGTATCAAAAGAAGCAAGCCACACATCTTATATGTGAACATGGGAGCTCTGCTCTCCGTGTATCAACATGGAAAACATGAGATCATAGTCCAACACCACTTTGTAGGCCGGACACTGTGAGAAAGCACATCTATGATCCCAAACCTTAAAAATCAAAGGGACCTCTACTAGGTAGAAAAAACAAAGAGCGGAAGGAAGGGTGGAGCACCACATCGCTCTTGATGGGCTATTCGCTGCAGAACAGCACTGCTCTCAGGAAGTACAATGCGCGCAACAGTCTTTCAGTAAGTTACACCTTTATGTCGCATAATAAGCTTTTTTGTGAATACTAGGGTAAAGGGGCATTAAAAAAAAAATATCACTTCTTAGGACAACGTGTACAGTATGTTGCACCTTAACAGCGAGGAAACAGAAGCACTTGCTTTTAAGAACACATGGTCAGGTTATATAATGACTACTGAACTGCAGGTATTTTCAGTGACCACGTTAAGACTGCTACAGAATAAGCAGGTAAGAATTTTTCCTATCCCCTCATCAAAATCCATCTGAATTGTACACCTATTAAGTTTTTCCTGGCATATGAAGAATACAAGGAAAAATACCAAAAACGTAAGCATAGAAACCGGTTCTCTTTCCCCACCACCACCTCTTCTTCACTAAAAAAAAAAAAAAAAAAAAATTCAAAAAGCTCTTCAGACGACACTAAGCAAAGTTGAAGCTACAGAGAAGACAAGTGTATTGTACTGCATAGTAAGTTTCAAACAGATTACTAAAAGAGACAAAAGAAAGTCAACTACCCCTAAGCAACTTCCCCAGCATGAATAAACTGGGAATCAGGTACGCTTTTGTCGAATCACACACTCAGATGCACAGACTGCACTGACAGTATCTTTCAGTAATACCCATTTCACATCATGTTTATGTTTTAGCCATATTGATCTTTACTTTCTCCAACTGGCGCATTTTTAAAAAGTTGCTGCAGTACTTCTAACAGCTTTATGACACGTGTGTTAATGGTTATTTTCCTAACAGTGCACAAAAGGGGCCTTTGCCAGCAAACCGTCACCACTGTTCTTCCTCCTTCTCATCTAGTAACCGGTCATCAGATTAGATGCCTACCACCTACTTATACAGCTCAAAAAAAAAAAAAAAAAAAAAAAAGGGGGGGGGNAAAAAAAAAAGAGGGGGGCGGGGGAGTGATCAGGAAAAGAAAACCTTCAAAGAAAGCAAACTTGCAGCTCAAACTGGAAGAACTTTACGAACATTCAAATACATTTTTCTTTACTGTGTAAAATTCTGCGTAAGTCAATCAAGCAGGAATGACATGAAAAGAATGGGACTAATGTGAACAATGAATGATCCATAAATGTCTACAAGATTATATAACCAAGGATGAGATGGCATGCGTGTGTGTGTGCATTTGGGGGAAAGGAGGAGAAAGAGCTAAGGAGAAGAGGAGGAAACAGCGTCCTCGGCCACAGATCCAGGACTCTGCACAGTTCTTACCCAATTTCCCCTTCTTTCCAAAAGATAAGTATTTTAACCGGGGGCAATCAGGCCGCTGAGGGACAAAAGCAAAAGAAAACCCATTTGCTTATGAATAAACTTCAAAACATCCCTTGGTGAAATTGCACCGTAACTGCTGTATCACGAAATACAGCTCACAGGCAACCATGTTTATACTAAAGCAATTAACGCACGGTACATTTCCTGCACTATTATTATCATTGGCAGTCTCCATGTGTTTGTTGCACATGTTGAGCCTTGGCAGGTTAGGAGGTATTCTTACGGAATTAACAACGAACCGTTGCCGATTTGAAAGGTACTCACTGTTATTTTTCAGGAACTCCTATATTTACTTTATACCATTCTCGGGGGAGAGCTGGACAGTGGTATCAGTTCTGCAAGGAAAAGATATTCAAAATAAACTTCATGGAAGCCGCAGGCCAAGGAACTTTTAAAACTTCACTTTCTGGACCCGGTAGCCCCTTGCCTTCTACAAGGCGGCAGCGCCGTGGCTTTGCAGAACCGCCAGCCGCATTTCGGAACGATCGTTCCACCCCAAATTCAGCAGCGCTTCCACCGCTGTGTACGAGCACAAGCCCGGGAAGGGACAGGCGCGCACCCACCGCCGCCACCACAAGCTCCCGAAGGCCGGGTCGAGGGGAGGGCATGCCCCGGGAGGAGGCGGCCGGCTACCGACGCCGAGCCAAGAGCCTGGTAGCAAGTGCGGGGATGCACTTGCTCCCAGTTGAGGTTTCTCCTCCCGAGCGGAGCTTGCTGCGCTCGGAGCCTCCACCCGAGCCGCACCCCCCGCCTTAACCCACGCGGGACGTGCCGGGGCCGGCGCCCCGAAGCCCACCTCCCCGCC
>VZTL01065024.1:0-12978 GCA_013400535.1 Scopus umbretta | reverse complement strand
TTTCCCAGATTTAGACCAGGATTCTGTCCTTGGCATTCTGGGACTTTATTCCTTTGGAGTTACAGACTCTGTATGATTTATGGACTTAAGTATCAGTTAGTGGGAAAAGCAATCCTTGGAATCTTGAACAATTAGCGTTAGTGTTACTGTCTCTAACAAACACCAGCAACACCAAATTCCACTGGCCCCATAAGAAGACACCCATTCTAGGGTTAAAATCATATTTACCCAAACTGTAAACTGACTGTTCAATAAATAGCAGCTTAATTGAGGAGCAGAAAGCAAGGGAATAGGTAGGTAGAATATAATACAAATAAAAAGAAGAAAGAGTAGATGCTGGTAAAATCTGTGCTGAAGCCTGCACTGAAGGAAAGAAATACTCAGTTGAAATGTTTGGGGAGTGAGCTGATAATTTTGCATTCAAGTTGTACTTCAGTGCAAGATTTCAGGACAAAAAAACCCCAAACAAACCCACAGTGAGTTTTCATGAAGCAACAAACAAGCCACAATAAACCAGTACTGAGGCAGACACATCAAAACATCATCTTTTGCAAAAGCATTATGGCAAATGCAGACTTCCTCACTACTTCCTCACTAGTAACTACTTTCTGGTTGACCACAGAAGCCCACAGACTAAGACCTGAGCCTCTTTACCATCCAGTAATGCACAGTTTGATAAATTAAATAAAAAATAACAGAATTAAATGGGTTGGCAGCTGGGTAAGATGTGGCAATTCAGCCTACAGGCAATCAGATAAACTACGTGCACACATTGAGCTTCTATATTACATGTAGCAGTACCTTTCTCCTATTTCTAGGACTCCTGTGTTTCTACATCTATTTTACAATTGAAAAAAAGGCCCAGGTTACCTATCATTTCTCAGCTGGCCTAAGGGGGTGGGGGGAGGACAGAGAGAGAGAGAGAAAGTCTCTCTCTCTATTTCCTTTTCTGATTGGGGCAGCAGCCAGCATATGTGACGGAGGAGACACAGTATCCACAGGAATGAAACTAGGAAAGCCATAAATAAATAGTTTTACCTAAATGTACATAACAGGAACCCAGACAGACTCTTCTGTGACAGTTTGCACCTCCTCCTTCCAAAGCAAAAATGGTAGGAGAGATGTGTAGGAAGGTGACTGAATGTTGAGTGGGCTCAGTGTCTGCAATTTCATCTTCTCTACGTCATAGGCCCAGAAAACTGTCATTTGAGCAACGCTGTTTAAATTTGCGTTTATTTCTTGGCAAACAATTACTTTATTCTAATTTATCTCGTGAAATTTCTATAAAATTGCTTTGTACTAAAGCATTTTGAAAGTTTTCTATTAGGCCTTCTCCCAACCTGTTTATATCAGAAATTGTTGGCTTAACTACAGTGAAAAACCTTCTGGGAACACATTGATTACATTGAAATTTGTGACATAATAGGTTAATTACTTTTTTCAGTATATTCAAGCATTTCATAGTTCTTTTATCATGACAAATGCTATGCTCTATTTCTAATGATTTAAATATTGTTAAGATTGAAGGAAATTTGGTCACAATATCTCATTCTTCAAATGTTCCTAAATTTTAAAATACTTGAATCACACAAAATAAATTAAAAGAACCATGGAACATCCATTAAAACACAATCTTTTTCAACATACCGTTTCTGTGCTTCCTCTTTCTCAATACAATCTGTACTTCTTACCATACCTATTGTATCTGCACATAAATATAAAATACCAATATTGGTATCTTTTTATTGTAATTCCCTCTATTTTATTGGAGAAAAGTACTCTGAAAGGAGAGAAAAACAGATGAAATTGTGGGAATAAAAAGCTGTAACACTGGACACTATAATACAGTTGCAAAGTAAGATAACAGAATGATAATAGGTAGTGAGATACAGAGAAGTAGTAAAGCGCAAAGATAACAGAGCCCAGAGAATTCTGCCACTGTTCCGCTTTTTCTGTCAGTCAAAAATCTTGTCGTGTTTGAAGTTCACATCAGCTGCAGTTCAGTTGTCTTTCCCTATCTCTTTACCACTACCATGCCACTTACAGCTTTCTCTGGTGACAGATTTGCTTCAACTGTTCAAGTAAACATCAGAATGTCAGTGGCAGGCTAAGCTACAGAAACAAAACCACCCCAACCCTTATAAGCCATTTTAATGTCAAACCTTATGTCATTTTGGCCATATAGCTATTACTTTTGTTGATCCTCATGGATGCTAGTCTTTCAAGTCCCTTATTTCTCACAAAGAAACAGCAGCCTTTGCATGAGCTGACATACATTATCAGCAGAGGCACAGAATGATAGTTGGGGTGTATTGCTTTGTTATAGCACTGACCACCCATATTTTGTCTCTGTTTTCTGTTTGGTATTACCCACAGCATTTCCCAGAAAGTGTTTTAAGTAATAATATGACCCTGCTTATTTTAATATGGGCAGAGTACCTAGAGCAGAACCAAATGGACTACTACTGGGTAACAATGTTTGCTTCTTTGTATATCCTTGGTTATAAATTACACCCTACCTTCTCTCCATTGTCCTCTGTGGTGGACTGAAGTCATTAAAAAGTGCTTGCGCAAGACCTGTTGTGAGAGAACAAAGTGTCAGTCTATATCTATGTCTTCTACCTATGAACAATGATTAGCTCTTTGAAAGTCATTCACCCATGACCCAAGCCTCTGAGAGCTGACTGCAGCAATACAACCCCAGCAGGAAGGAAAATTGCTTTTCCACACTTCATAAAAATCCTCCTTAACTGAATATTCTGATCTAGAAGCAGAGATCGTGTCTAGAGGGTTTTTTTCCCTGCCAGTGTGCTCCAGCCAATGTGCAAGCAGAATGCTCCTATTAATTTCTTCTGTCTTCTGTCCTTCACCATGTTTTACCGGTGGCTTTAGGAGCCAGTGAGGATTGTACAATACTTACTGCCACAAAGCCTGAAATAAACACTTGCATTTAACGTGTACATGCAGAGTAGCCCTGTTTAAAGAGAAAGGTAAAAGAAGAGAGATCAGTTCTAATCCTAGGTTTGCCCCTATAAACCAAGACCCTCTCCACTGACACCACAGTACCTGTAGAGGGGAGGTATATATGAGTGGGAAGCTGGTGGCACTCTGCTCCATCAGGATCCAGGGTTTCTGCACGTATCATTATGTGGTTAATACTGACCTCTCAGATTATAACACGTGTTTTAGCATTAAAAAAGCTACATTAAGATGCGCTTTTCTATCCATGAATGAGTTTATTTCCATTATGTCAGATAGTATTAATATCATCATCGTCAAGATCCACTATGCAGATAAGAGAGTACATTTTTGCTTTTGTTTCTTTATGCCACTATTCTACTAGTGTGGCTCTGAGCTATTTATTCATCAGAAAAAAACAGGTAATAATTAGTGGAAAGCCATGTATTTATACAAATGCTATAAAGAAAAAAACAGTTTTGTCAGTAAATATTCCACTCAACAGTTAACAAAATTCTTACGCTTTTTTAAAAGAAAAAAAAAAAAGTTTATTCATTTAAAGCTATCTGGAAACCCAGAACCAGCAGTAAGTCTTGCTTCACTCATGTGAGACAGAGGTTGATATGAGATTTGGGGGTAGAAAATTTGAGGAGGAGAAGGTTGCTTCTGACTGCATGTTCTATAACTGCTGCATATAGGAGAAAGTCAGGGTTCTAGTCAACTGACAGATGGTATAATGAAATTCAGATACATACTCAATGGAAAGATTGAGAAAATGTTAAACATCGATATACACTTTATTGACTCATGATTCCTCCTTTGCTCATTATATCCATGTAGTTTCAAGATTTAAGATTGGTACTTATATTGTTGTAATAGTGCCATGGGATTAAGACACCCTTCTGGGATTCGGGATTTTCCCTGGCAGTGAAAGAAAAGATTTTGTGGCAACTCAGATGAGTATATATCACAGTACCTATAATAAATTATGTCTGTAGTGGAAGAGACAGCTATATCTGACCCATACAAAAATCACTGCATATATTTTCCTCTCTGGAATCTCTCTCATGAACAGATCAAGATACTTATTAACCTTTCACCTCCTTACTTATACTAAGCTGATTAATAATTGAAAACATTTTAGAATATACATGTACATTAAAAAGACACTGATACAATTAATGTAGGTATGCTGATTTATAGCTTATTAATTTTAGCTTAATGAAATACATGTTGTCTCATGCTTCAATTAACTCATGCTTGTTTTCCTCTTACATATGTGGGTTTAGTTGCAAGTAGAACAAAGTATTTTTGAGAAAGAAAAATATAAAAATTGTAATTAGAAAGTGGTTATGGATAAGTTAGAATAGAAAATACACTACTAATAACATGTTCCAAAATAGAAGTGGTCTGAAGTTGAGCAGCTTATGGGCCTCATTTCTTAAATCATTCTGAAATGTGAAAGAAATACACATATAGACATACATAAAAAATTACATGNGCGTTGCATGGGGTTGTTGTGACCGAAGTGCAGGACCCATATCTGATTGCTTGCTTGGTTGGGAAAAACAACAACTTTCTCATTTCAAGACTTTTACATAGACCACTAACAGAATGCATCGGACATCAGCATGTAACACCACACTCAGACTTGAACTCTGATGAGAAGTATCTAGAATGCTACCACAATCACAGCTTTGATTCCTGTAATTTGCTGTAATGATATGAAGCAACTCTTTCCTTGTAATGTAAGTCAGTAAATCTAAGATGAGAGCAAATCTTTTAATACTCCACCAACTCCAGTCACAGTAGCAGCTGTTTTGCCAGATGAGTACACCCGCTAGAACTAAACTAATAATTTAGAGCACCTCTGGCATCAATCACAGCATCAATCTTCATAGAGGAAAATGTGAAATTGCTTACAGCAAAGAGTCAGTCGAGCTAGAAAAATTCACTACAAGGAATCCCACACTATAAACAAAATAATACAGAGGGTGTGACCTGCAAATAACCTAATAGAAATAGAACTGTCTTGAGATGAGAATAATGCGGACATGAGCACACCTCGGTAACAGTGCAAATGTGATTATCAGTATATAGGAATTCAACACTGAAAAACAAAAGACCATCTGCAGAAAGATTCCAAAGTGTTTCTGAAAGAGGCGCAACAAAATCGATGGGTAACATAAAATACAATAGAAAGAAAAAAGGTGAAGAGTGATTTTTTTAATCTTGATATAGGTATACCTGGGGAAAAAGAAAGTAATTAAGAGTCACACTTAGACAGCAATGTGGAAAGCATTCTTTTTCAATCCAAGCATGGTTCATTTAATCACAATCAGTGTATCTGTGTCAAGCAAATGAATTACTAATGGCTGAAAGACCTTACCCGGCATTGCTGGAATCTACCAATTGGTACTTGGCCAAATGCAAAGCACCTGCTAGCTTTAAGTGAGACAAAGTTTGTAGGGAAAGGCATTACTTTAGGTTAGAATAGCTGGTACTTAACTGAAGAAAAACCCCAAAACGACCACCCCCTCAAGCCCCCAGCAGTTGAGTTCAATGAGGTAATTTCATCTAATGTTTAGCGAGAGCTCTTTGCAAGGGTCCAGATGAGGCCGCTCACTGCTGTTGAGTGGAGGACTGTGCCCAGTTATTGCCTGCAAAACAGTGAGAGGCCCGTTGGAAGAGGATGCCAGGTTAATTGTACAATATCAAAAAAACAGTATTCCTACTGAGTATGTGATTTTTAACATCTAGTACTTCCTTCTTTCTCCTTCACCATTTTTTTTTCTTTTTTTTTTTTTTTTTTCCTCTCCCCAGACCTGTGGGATTTTTTGGGAGGGTTGTTTTGGGGCTGGAAGGATGGAAGGATGGATTGGTAGGTGTTTGGTAGAGTCAGCAAGCAGACAGAAAGAAGTGAGATGTAAAAAGAAACTAAAATTGTGTTGCTCTGGTTTTGTGTGACACTACTCCTACTAAGAGGGTCTGATGTGTTTAATTTGCTCATAACTTTTCATGGCAAATCCTAAAGAAATTGTGATTCTTTTTGACATGATCTCATGTCTCAAAAAGGCAAAACAGAAAACTGTGTTTGCAGGGCAACTTATTTGCTGGCAGGAAATGCAATGCCAACTTTATCAGTGTCTATCGATGAAGTCAGAGACTAAGAGAATTTATTTACACTACTGTAATAACTATATAGATGAGGCCAGCTATTCTGAGCTGGAGAAACAAAAAATACATAATCTTCCAAGGAGTGGCAAAGGATAAATGCATACGTATCGTGGGCTATGGTTTCTGTCACGATCTATGAGAATTTTTCCCAGTTTGAAATCAGCTTGCCACACCACATCCAAGCTGTAATGTATAAAATCAAGCAGGCAGGAGTAGCTGTTAGAAAAGAAGAAATGAAGTAGCTACAAAATGCTAATTTCTCAGATACAAGAACACCATTTATTCTACTGTTAATTTCACTTAGCTGTTGTTTTTTTTTTTCTTTTCCCATCATAAAGTAGTGTTTAAACAAAGTTCAGCACTCCGTGTTCAACATGCATAGACATTAGTATGCACTAATCAGCGACAGTTGTTACAAAAATGGCACAGCCAAAGAAAACGCCCGTGGGGCGGTAGGGAGGTGAAGAGTGGCCTCAAGCCTGGTGCTCCCCAGGGAAGCTTCCCTCACGGCCAGGCCGCGAGCCTAACCTCCGCCGCGCTTGTCCTATGCTTCACGGCCTGGCCGCGCATAAACCCCATGGAGTGGCAGTCACCACCCTCTTATCGATGGGATTGTGGCACAGCTTCTGTCATAAAGCCAGTGTTTGAAATTAGGTGTAATCCCGCAGCTTTTCCAGTCTTTTCAGTTCAAGCTGCAACACCAGGAGTTAGGGGCGCTCCACAAGAAGCCCGGCCCTGGAAGAGCGGGAAAGGCTCACTTTGCTACTGCTGCAACGAGCAACTGCTGTAGAGCAAACTAACCAAGACGAACGATTTTTGCCTCCTGGTTTTGCTGTTTAATAAAACAGCTGTTGGTCTGTGCCTTTGGGGCCTTGCCACTATGGCAGCTGCGGTGGTGCGGGTGAACACAGGACCCGGGGCGAGGGTCCGGCCGCGGGCGGGGCCCATCGGGCTCGTCAGCCCTGAGCCCGACTCCAGCCAGAGCCCCGGGGCGGCNNCCCCCCGCGCCGTACCGCCCCGATGCGGGTGTTGTGAGAGGCCTGGGCCCGGTCTCCCTCACGGACGCGGTGCGTTTGGCGGTTCAGATGATCGGCGACGGAGGCAGCAGCCGTGCTGCAAAGATTTGTTTTGAAAATGGCCATAGCTGTGTGTCTTTTTGTATTTGTGGGTCCTGTCTATGTGTGTATACTTAAAAATACCGTAAGCTTTATTCTCGTTTCTTTGTTCCTCTTCTTCTGGCGTTGGGGACAGTTGTGCAACACCAGCTTAATGAGTTCTTCACCCTTTATATTTCTAAAGGTAGAAGATGGCTGAATACTTGAAAAAGCCCTTCAAAGACAGTCTGGGTGCTATAAAAGAACGAATGAAGGAGAAGAGAAATCAGAAATGGATGAGGCTGGGTAAAATTAACCAGATCTCTACTGTAAAGTGCAAAATAGCAAGTAAGATGCTTAAATATCTTAACAATTTTCATAATGCTTTTTTTTAAACCATGTTGAAATACTCACTGTTCTGTTGTAGCCAACAGCTCTGTGCAAATGAAGAGCATCCAAGCAAACAACAGAGCTCTAGCTCAGGCTTTACAAGAAGAAAAGCTCAAACTGAGGGATGCCCAGGCTACCATCCTTCATTTAAGGCAAGAGTATCAAGATCTGAAGGTTCAAATGTTTGACTTACAAAGAAATCTTAGGTTCGAGCAAGCACAAGGACTTGAGGTATTTTTAATAATAACTTTATGATTTAGTGGAACTGAACATCAGAATCTGTGCCAATACACTGATATCTTTATTATCTTAAATAAGTATTTTTTAATAAAAAAATTAACTCAATATATAGAACAAGTTTTTTTCATATTTTCACCTAATCTGGTCATTAATTATTTTTTTCTTCTGGCTACTCTAATTAAAATCTATCTTCTGTGAGTTTGGCTTGTTTGCTTTTTAATCACAGTTGAAGGTACCTGATACAGGTGTCTTCAGGATTTAGTCATCTCATGATACAGATAAGAAGTTATTACATTGGTAATTGATACTGAAGTATGACAGTAACTGTTATTTTCCTTCTTTTGTCTATTAGAACCGACTGTCAGCCTTGAATGAGATAATTTCAAAAGTTTCTCAGCATTTACTGGACTCGATTGATCTCCTTAGCCCAGCAAAGAATTTGTGTTCCGTAGGTGTGGTAAGTACTTTTTGCTCTTGAGGCCTAGGATTTCTGTTAATTCTTCCCCTTACTCCTTCCAGCACAGATGCACGTAGTTTTTGAGATTTGAGCCTTAGTTTGGAGGTATGACTGACTAGTCCCACAGTTCCCACTATGACATGGGGTCCACACTGAGGGGTGTGTAGCAGGTTGTTAGTGGGACTGAGGCTCTGCTACAAGGTGGTAGGGGCATCCTGATTTTCTATGGTTTTGTGTCTTGTTCTCTGTTCCATCCTCATAGTTCCTTCCCTTGTCTGTTATCTGTATGATTGGGCTGGTGATGAATGTACTGACTTGCAGGAGCTGAGTATGTGAGATCCCACAGCACTTTGTGTTAGCCAGCCAGAAAGAAAAGGAGCCAAGGGCCTCTTTGGCCCTTCCATAGGTAGCTTGGCTGTTGTCTAAAATTTGTATATGGTGCCAGCTTGTTTCAGCTGTTTAGTCACAGTAAGATTTATTTTGTTGACAGAATCAGAGAGTGCTTTCTTCAGTTCTTGAAAATAGTTCCAGTGTCATAGGACAAATACATTCAGTGTAAGTATCTCTTATTAATATCTATTTATACTTGAAAATTCTGTTACAGTAAGCTTAATTTTCTGACTGGAAACAGGGAAGAAATCCAATGTAATGAAGTAGTGCATTGTCATAAAATATATTGCTGTTTAGTAAACACTACCTTTGGTATTTACTCTAGAGGACCTCTGCGGTGTGCTGATGGAGATGATCAAGTACTTCCAAGTGGGATGGAGGCTGATAGTGATAGAAATGAGCTGGCTTATTCTGTATCGGAGATCTGTGAGGAATCTGACAACGCCATTTCCTTAATCAAAATCGTTCCAGACAAAGGTAACTAAATGAAAGTGTCAGACACTGCTCTACTCTGAAATTTCCTTCAGAAAAAAATGTGTGAGTATAAGTTTAAAATGTAATTACTGCTTTTGAAGTAACTGTCAAGTAATTTTCCACTTATCATAAAGGCTGGATATTAACATTGGCAACTAATAAATTTTTTTGTATGAAGATGCCTAGCAAAATGGGGGAGGAATTTGAAAATGCTTTGTCTTCTACATACCTGCAATCTAGTTTCATTATCTACCAAGCAGTTCGAGTGAAGTCATCTTTAGTCATGCATTATCATTTGTGAAATCAGCAATTGTTAACAACTAAATACTCAGGGGGGAAAAAAACAAATGACCTGTAGATAACCTTTCCAAAAAGCACACTTTGGAGGAAAATCCTAATGTAGTATACTTAACTGCTTTCTGTCTGGAAGCTGTATTAAACAGAGCGTATCTTGATTGCCAAGTACTGGTTTATACAAATCTGTGGAGAAAATTCGAAGACTAGTGCAAATTCTGAACCTGAAAAAATTAAGACAAAACAGTAACAGGTTGTTACTATTTAGCTTTAATATGACTTTTTCTCTTCAATTACAAGGACAAACATCTGACTTTCACCTGGACATCTTAGGGTCAGAGCTGGAAAATCTTTCCTCAAGAGGAGAGGAGGGATTTGGTAATGTGTTACCAAAAAGTGTGTCCACCAGGCGTCGCTATTCAAAGACGAGAAATCGAGATGAACTTTGTGCTGATGTCTTGGACTATTCAGAAGCACCTGATTCAACAAAAGAGCTTTCTAAAGAGGATGAAGTTAGACTTGAGGAAAGTCTAGAGACATGTACTGTAGAAAACATAAATTCAGCTATTTCTCAGTTGAACGAAAACAAGGTAGGTTCAGAGCTGATGTTGAGGCAGATAGATTCTGAAACAGCACAGTTCAGCTTAAACAATAATTCTGATCTTAAACAGCATGAGTGTAAAAGCAGAGAAGGCTCTCAAGTAAGGAAAGAGAAGCATCAGAAGGGAAAACTGGAATGGCCTAAAAATGTGTCCAGACAAAGACCAAAAAAAAGACAGGGTAAAGAGGCTTCCAAAGAAAAGTTGGATTTCTTGGGTCGCTCCAGTGATGCTTATGACTTTCATTTTGAAGAGCGCGTCCATGTTACACCTTTTCGACAAAATAAGGTGAATGATGCAGATACTGGTGTGGATGACAAAGACGACTTATCTGAAACCAATACCATAGAGTCAAGTGATATTGAAGAAGATACAGATGATAGCCTCTACGAGCCTTACAAGAGTAAATCGAAAAAAAGGAAAAGTTCCGTGGACAAGAAAGATACATCACCAGTCCATGCACGGCCAAGGTCTAAAAGATGTTTGGCACAGCGTGACCAGAAACTCCATAATGAAAAAGAGACTGAAAGCAATAAATCAAGTGACAAGTCTATTAGTAAGTGTAGAAAGTGTTCTGTATTTTGTTTTGCTTCCTTGAAAGATAATATTGTTTAAGGGATTTAGGCTTTTTTTTTTTTAAGAAGTACAAACAGAATAATGTTATAAAAATCATTAGATTCATTCTTCTGTCTGCCTTTTTTTTTTTTCTCCTCAGCAGAAATTGGAATTAGATATGTTTTGTTTAAGAAATTGGTCAACAATGAATTAATACTGTATTTTAGATGTGTTTAACGATGTATTAAAGCTGAGGAAAAAGAGAACAAGAATATAAATTGAGAGAGAAGTGGAATAACACATCACACTTTGCCTGGCACTGCTTAGTGTTTTTATTTTTCCAAATTAAAATGGTGAATATTTGTTGATCCTTTTAACTGTTCTTAAGTGGAGAGATGAAGATAATAGCTATAGCTGAGAGTTACCTTCACATCAAGTATGCTCATTGACATTCTCTTTTGAGCTAGCTTGCCTGAATTGTCTTAAGCATGCCTGCTTTCCTCCCAGGGCAGCCTTCTGAGCCATCTCGTGGTCATCTTTGTGATGTTACCAATACCGCTTCGTTGCTCCCCAGCACCAGGAATGCAACTATTGTCCCAGAAGGTGAAGGACCACGATCTCCAAAACGCAAGCGAAGCTGTACTCTTACTGTGAGTTATAAAGAGCCAAGTATTGCAGGGTAGGTGTCTTACTTTCCTATTTGATATCAAGTTCATTGATATTCCATCAAATGAAGACTTTGAAGGGATTACTTAAATATTGGAAATAAGTTCTTAACGAAACATTCAAAGAGAGGTCTGATGTTAGTAATATGAAATAGTTCATGTGAAACTGAACTTACTAACTGAAAGTTAATGCTTTAAGTGGCAGGAGCAAAACTCAATTTTGCCTTTGTTCTGTTTGGGGTATTTTTTAACAGGAAGCTCAGGAGAGGAGATCCATTTACAGATACAAATTTTCTGAATTCTCCAATTTTCAAGCAGAAAAAAGATGCTAAACGCCATTCTCATAAGAAAGAAGCTCTGTCAAAATACAATGAGAAATTTGTTGGCTGTCGTTGAGATTTCCAGTCATGATGGCAAAACCATGCTCGCTCCATGAAGAAAGGAAATCTTTCATCCAGGAAATTATTGTTGCACAATATCTTACACAAATACGCAATTATTTCTATGTGTCTAATAGTAATGATACAAAATTAATGGGGTTTGGTTTTAATCCAGTGGCATGTTTTTGACTATGTAGAAGACACAAGACAACTTCTATAGTTAAGGTGATTCCATTCCATTCAAACTTTTGAGAGGAGGCATCCCTATATTGGGCATCTGTGAGTGTATCAGAAATATCTGATGGAAAAGATGGTGAATGTAACTTTGTGACCTATACCTTGCTTGATCTCTAAGTGGCTGGCAAAGGTGAACTTTAGGCACTTAAGATCAAATGGGTTTGTTTTTTTTTTTTAATACAGTGTTTGTACAGATCTGTTTTTTTTTTATGTAATGGTTGTAGTTTCATATTGAAGGTCGTAATAAAGTCTTAGTGTTCGGAAGCAGCTTGGAGTTGGTTGGTGTCCTCTTGTACAGTTTCCATATTTGTTTCAAGGGTAGCAATGTCAGTAGCAGGCATACGGCAAGCCAGTCTTACGTGGCATAAGCATTGTTTAGAAGCAAGATTGCCAGTTGTGATTTGATTATGTAGCTGGAGCTCTCAAAAGTAGCAATTTCGGGTTGGTTGGTATCCTATCTGGTTATCTGTGAAGGTTGGTGAAGAGTGCTCACTTTGTTGGAGTGTAAAGTAAACTGCTATTTTGGGACTTCCTCATAATTTTGGCCCTGCTTTGCCAAGTGCCTTTACCAGAGGAAGATCTGCCGCATCTGTACTGGTACCATTTGGTACCATGATAGGTAGTATGCTAGAAGAACACTTAAATTGTCCAGCAAGATTTGAAGACAGACACTCAAACTAGCTTTTCTTTGTTTGAGAAACATTTAAGAAGTATTAATGGATACATGAATACAAAGAAGAAAGCTACATTCAAAAAAATAATGAAGAGTGCTCACTTTGAAAAAACAAACAAAAAAAAACAAAAAAAACCAAAAAAAAACCCAAACAGGTTCTTCATTCGTCTTGCAAGATTGCCTGTCCTACTTCAATAGGTGTAAGATCTCTCCCTTTCTGGAATAAAAATGTATAGTGTTACATACTACTTTTACTGGTAACTTCTTACATGACTCTCTGTCTTGGTTTTCAGCTGGGATAGAATGAATTTCCTTCCTAGTAGCTGGCACAGTGCTGTGTTTTGGATTTAGCAGGAGAATAAAACTGATAATGCACTGATGTCTTAGTTGTTGCT
>VZTL01065015.1:1112-28413 GCA_013400535.1 Scopus umbretta | reverse complement strand
AAGTATTAAAAATACTTAAATGGCAGAAAAGTAAATAAAGCCGAACCACAAAGTCTGAGCATAAGCAATGCTGTAAGTATCACTGGCTTTTGCCGCTAGTATTATATATCCAATCTAGGAGACCAGTCCCAGAGGTATTTGGAGTGGGAACCTACAGCAGATGGCCTAACATGCTGGCCTTTGTCAGTGGGTTATGAGCTTGATGCGATCGTGAATATGTAGTAAGGCAGCAGGCATGTTGCCCTTCTGAGGGCTGAAAAGACCTTGGCTAAATCCCAGCAAGACAGGAGGGGAAACCCTGGAGCAAATCTCAACATGACAAAAATTAAGACCCTTCCTCCTGTTATTTGAAACATTTTCTCTGATACAGGCCATCGATGACTTTGAAATAATATGTACACCTTCACTAAATCTTCTGAATTACTCCTATGTTAGTTTTGTCCGGTTTTAATTGGTTGAATATTTGTGGGCTCATTCTGCTGTTACTTTGGTGTTTGCAAGCTGTCAGATTCACTGCATATGCCCTTGCGTTCATATTTGTCTTTGTGACTGTCCCAAAGTTTTACAGGACATAGCACATCTGCAAAGATTGTTATTCATTATTTAAAACCTGCTGACTTGGAACCCAAATTCTGCTTATTCTCTGTTGGCCATTATCTCTTTTCCATTCACAAACTTTTATCAAGTAACGCCAGGCGGCATTCAGGCAGCGCAGCAGCCAAGAGGTGAAGTAAGCCATTCACAAACAAGTTGCAGGCTGGCAGTCACCCGCAGACACTGGTTGGTGAATCATACCGAGCAGCGAATACATCCTGAACATCAGGATCCTTTCACATGCTGAAGGAAGTGTTGCAATTTTACTCATTTGATCTGCATATTGCTTTCTGGAGGCTTCCATCCCAACGTGTTTCTTTTTACAATAGTTCAGGGACATATTATGAAATCTGGAATTCTGCAAAATTCAAGCAAACTTCTTGCTGAGTATGACATTTTTGGATCTTAATTCTGCAACAAGATCTGTCAAGCATATGGCCACATAGCAACATGCTAAAATTTGAATTTACTTTGCGTTGCAAGAGGAATCCTACACGAGTATACAGGGCTCTGCTCAGACAGCACAGGAGCGTGCACCCTGCAGCTGTAAGAGGGAGGGAGACTACAGCTCCACAGGGTTTTCCTGTCACCTCTGGGGCCTTATAAGCCCATTTGTGGGAGAAAGTGCAGAGTTAACAGCTAAGGACAAAAGATTTTGGCTATGGGTGAATCTTACCGTGCTAGTTATAATGTGACTTTTGCCTGGAAGCTTGCCTTGCAAGCACCAGGGAGGGGGTGAAGAAAGAGATAGAAAACTCTCCACTATAAATATTACTTGTTGAAAATATCGTGGAAGAAATATTTCTGAGTGTCTCAGTTTCACCTTTTTCTTAACCCTCTTGGTATTGCTTAGATGGCAGCGACACCCTGTGGTACCAGCCGCTGGTGCAGCAGTCGGCAGTAGTTCATTCAGGAAGTCAGCCTAAGATTGCATGAACAAAAAGTCCAGGGAATTTTTTTTAATTCATCTTCACAGACCGAATCCTCCATCCTCCCTGACTGCCCTTGCACTGTGCAGGATGTACCTTTCTGGATTTAAATGTCTTGGAAGTAGCTACTGCCTCTTTCTGAGCATTCGTGCAGTGCCTGCATGATGAGTCTCTCTGGTTCAACTCACATCTCGTCTTTACAATAAGAAGAATCAGCTGTAGTAACAAACCAGTATCGCATCATGGTGCACCTTTGCTATATATAACTTAGTGAAAATGCTTGCTGCCTCTTTGCTTGCCCTGGTGAGCGAGGAAAGCTTGTGTTTGGAAGGGACAGCGCTCATCCTGGGTATTTTCTCTCTTTCAGGGGGTTCACGAGTCGAAAGGTGTAACTGAAGATTATTTGAAACTGGAATCCCTGATCCAGAAAGTTGTTTCTCCTTACTTGGGCACATACGGTCTGTATTCCAGTGATGGACCCTTCACACACTCTTCCTGTATTTTGGGTAAGAATGACAGAGACTCAGTCTGACACAGCCCAGAGGGCTTCACTGAAACCTTGGTCCACACAGGGCCAGGGCCCACATGAGAGGAGACTGCCAGTATTGACGCAATGTGGTCAGGCTCTTTTTCTAGGGCCATGCTCTTTGCAACATGCAAAGTCACGGTGAAACTTGCTAGTGGTAGAAGATGAAAACAGATCATTATAACAGTGCTCATTAATAGGTCTGTGAATCTAGAGTGTGTTTAGCATTTCCATTCTACCTTTTAATGGGAGAGCTTTAACACAGGATGCTTTACGGACAGTGAGAGGAAGAATCAAGAAGCCATTTCTAGAGTGCGAAGTAGCGTCTGTTCATTAGTGCACAAAGATCATACAAGGCTGTTTAAAGCAGGGAAGAGAGTAGGAATTTATCTTAGAGAAGTCTAAGCGATCAGCCTTCAAACATGTAAAAGCTTTCTGCAGAGTTGAAGGTAATAAGCTCTTCTCCATCCCCCTGGAGATAAGAAAAATAGAGTGGACCACACATAGCAGGGGACATTCAGATTACATGGAAGGAAGAATCTCTAATGGTACATAAACCACTTCTGGAGGCTGTTGAATCTTCATTGTTGGAGGTGCTATATACATGTCATGTACATAGGCATTCCAAAGGATCAAGGTGGGTAAATGTGGTCCTGCCTGGTGACAGAGGCTGAGTGAGTGACCTTCTCGAGTCCCTTCCAGCTTATTTTCTATGATTCTTTGAGTTCTGAAGCATTCAGTGACTTCTGTGAAGGCAAGATTTGGCCAAGATGAAGGTCTTTTGAATATTCCACGTAATAATTCAATCTGTTGAAAATGCAAAGGGGAATACTGCCCGCGTAAATCAAAAAGGAAATGTGGTAGTACCTGATTATTTTAATGTAAATACCATGATGGCCTGCTTCAGTAGAGAAAATAGAGGGGAAAATAAGTTCAGTTGTGTGTTTTCTATGCGGTCAATTTAATCTGCTCATCAGAAATGGTCAATAAGGTAGTTGATTTTCCCCAGAAGCTGCATGGAAAAATGGTTTTATTGCAATAGGCATTTAAGAAACAAACCAGTTTTATGTGAGTAAGTGGAGGCCAGTTATTTGCGGAAAATGATTCACGATTACTACTTTGTATTTGTTGCCTGCCGTTAAAAGGCCACAAGCATTTAAATGGAGCCCCAAACTGACATTTTCTGAATACAAGCTTCTGTATGTCAGGACATTAAAAATGCACCCAAAGAGAAATGAAACTCCAGTGAAGTGGGTTGTTAGAAAATAAATGTTGTGGTATATGACTGCAGAAGATAGGAAGTTTTTGGTGGACTGAGCACTACCCTTGCTTGTGATCTGTGGCAGTACCCCTGAATAGGTCTTACTGTGGTCAGTGAACCTGGATCCAAGGGAGTTGAGTCTATCAGTCTCTGCTGCTTTTAAACTAATGCATCTAGTTCTGTCCAGCTATTTTGGTAGTACGATTTAAAGCTGTGACGTATTTTCCTTGGGACTGGTGAGGCCTCTGGCCCCTTTTCTTCCCTGCCTGGCCAACACGCCCATCCTTCCCCTCCATTCAAGCCTCGGTGTGACCAAAAAGCCAGAGTTCTTGTGGCAGGGCAGCCCCAGGGAACCTTTTCTGTTTGTCAGGTCAAACTCCTAACAAAGAAGAAGTCCAATAGCAAACTTAGCTCAGTTGTTTTCACTGCTGAGGCAGAAACAATTCCAAAATCCAATCTTAAGTACAGAAACTGGCTTTTTTAGTAGTACAGCATATGATTGGAATTTGTGTCCAGGTAAGCTCATAATTATACATAAGTGTAGTTTTAGAAGAGACTGGCATTTGTAAAGGGAATTACGTCGTTTGGAGGGGAACATATAGCAACATCCTAATTTAAAGACAACAAATTACATGCAGTCGCTGTGGTTGACTTCCAGAGTGTAACTCATTCCCCTTCTCCAGCCGTGCCCCTTTCATGGGGATGGCGAAGTGAGAATAGCAGGGAGAAAACTTCAAAAGCGAGACCTATTATTCACACCACTTTTTTTCATGATGATCATTTTGGTCTAGCTGCCGGAGAGCACTCCAGCCCTAAACCACTGGTGGTGGATCTCCGTGCTGCCTTGCTGCCACCTGCTGCTCATCCTTTGGAAAGAGCCCATTTGGTTAACAGCAGCATTCATATAATCACTGGGGGATCGAGTGCAGATTTATTCCCCCAAAAGGTTGCTGTGGGTGCTGCCCTCCAGTTAACGTTTCCAAATGCTCTTGGTGCTCTCTTGTGTGGTCTCCAAATGAGTTTTTTCCAGAATTATTGGTAAGACTGCCTGTCTTAATCCTCAAATTTGAAGAGACATGTTTTTCCCAGGGTGGGTGGAAAAGTTAGATTTCAACTACTAGAAATTAGTGATGACCTTTATAACCTGAACAAGAACAGACCTGCACTTTCTGTCCTTGTCTAAAGAAGGTATTTGCAGTTGTATATCAGGTCTCCTACAATATTACTGGTTTACTCCAGCTGCTGAATTTGTATGAATATAAGGGCATCTCAGCTATTATTTGTAAAGATATGTTTGGGGTCTTCAACATGCTAAAGAAATCTAGGAAATCTGAATCCCATGGATCTATAAAACCAGAAAAATGTATTCTTTTTTTAAAAGTTTTTGTCATTCAAGAAAAGCTCATGAATATTCAGGCCTTGACTTTTCTTTTGAAGACTTGTAATTATTAGTACCACCAAAATGGGAGACTTTCTAGATATTACTCTGGATCTTTCTCTGTTTACAGAGAAGCGGTTCTTCAGGCGTTCCAAATCGGGTGACATCCTTGCCAAGAACCCTGTGGTGCGATCAAAAAGCTACAATAATCCACTGCTGACACCAGTGGCCGAGTATGAAACCGAGGGCATGGCTGCCAATGGAACGGGCATCCGAAGGCACTCTGTTTCGGAAATGACTTCCTGCCTGGAGCTACAGGGGTACTCCAACCTCACCACCATCATGGACAACGGTTCTAAGAGCTCCATGACAGCCACGAAAAGCTCACTGTCAGGAGACCAGGAAAGGCCTAGCACCGGGTCAGTGCAATGCTCTAGCAAACTCAGCACAGTTGAGCAACAGAAAGGACTCTTCCACTCGATGGACGACCCGCATAGGTCTTTTGAGCTGGACAGGGACTCCTCCTTGATTCCAGTTCCCTCTTCCAGCCCAGAGAACATAGTGGATCAAATTTTGGAGTCGATCGACTCCGATTCTGAAGGCATTTTTATTGATTTTGGCCGAGGCTGTTCCAATTCATCAGCATACAATGTGGACGTGAACAGACAGAGCATCATGTGAAGGACATTGGGAGACAAAACCTTGGGTTTTAATGTTATATATGAAAGTTACTAATGCGTTCAGTTGGACTATGGGCAACCTATATATGTCTAGGGCAGAACCTCTGTTGTAGGTCACCACAGCTGTACTGAAGTACACAAATACAAGTTTACAGCAGGCAGGATCTGCTGTGAAGGGGAAGAAACTCCAACCACTTCTCCCTGTCCCTGTCGCTCTGCAGTCAGATTGCCTGTTGTCTTTATAAACTTGAGGGTTCACAAGCTGACGAGTGTCTGGTAAAATGCTATTAGTGCAGCTGGCAGTGTTTGTTCAGTAAAACAGCCTGGAAAATAGCTGTGCTCACTTTTAATTTTCTCAAGAGATTTCCTGTAGACAGCAGGTTGTTCTCTGAACTGTAACACTTCAGCCAGAGTAAAAATGTAGCCTTTTAAAAAAAAACAAAAACACCCAGAAGCTGTGGGCCTTCATGCCACAGAATACAGCGATAAAGAAGTGTCTTTTAACCTTTTTCTTGTACATCTTGTATGCACTCCCTTGCCTAATGGTGAGTAAGAGTTCTCGAAGAAAGGCAAATAAACAGAAATGTGCTACCCGATGTCACATGATGCCTCATGTCTCATGTTCTGTTTCACAGCCAATACCTTGTGTCTGTGAGAGAGCTGTCTTGAAACTGGCTTTTAGGGCTGTTGTTAATTTGCTCTGAACGTGGCTCTTCCAAGAAATCTGTGCACTACTGAATCCTGGAGCATCCGTTGTATGGAGATTCCAGCAGAACTCAACTTACTTGTTTCCTAAATAAATAAAAATACGGCCTCTCGGTGGAAATCCTCATTATATATTTCTATTCTTAAAAGAAATACAGTAATACATATACTATCAATTATGTATTGATATTTGGGGAGCGTGAACCTTGCAGCTCTTCTCATCCTGAGCGCTCCCAGCTCTTTGATTCTCCCTCACAGTAACATGGTGTTGTAAGAGCTGTGCCAGTGATATACAGAGGATTGATGCACATCATACTAAGGTGAAGCAGAAATCCTGATGCCTGATAGATTTTTGGTCAGGTGGTTTTACAGTGAAGAAAGAGCTACTTCAGGTTACTCTGTTCCAGGCATCTTCTCTGGAGAAGAGTCAGTTGGTAACTCCTAAGCTGCTCAGCAGAGACTGGTCATCAGTTTGGTCTGGCAGCGCCTGGTGCTTAGCTCAGATGCTCGAGGACCCTCCAGCTTTGCTCTGCACTTGCCCTGCTGACCCCAGCGTTCGCCAAACTCTTCCCCAGGTTTTGATTATGTTTCTAGGCTCAAGGCCCCACTCCTGATACTTAGTTTCCTTTGGCCTCACTACTTGATCTTTTGGAAAGTGTGAGCTCAATCTTTTGCTACTGCCCTGCTTCACTGATGGAGATTTCAGCTTCTGGATAGATGTGCAGGCTCCTCAGAACACAGATTTGAGAACCTCAGAAGCCAGCTGGGGAAGGAGTCCCAAAAATAAGGCAGAGGTTTGTTGCCTGTTTTGCTGCTTTGTGTTTGGCATGTTCAGCTGTGCAGCCTCCCCTACAGGTAGGCACTTAAGTTAGGTCATACTTAAAAGTTTCTTTTACACAGATTAATTGCTTCTATGTCCCAACAGTCTCAAACCTAACAGCCAGGGAACACACCTGGATGGGACCATCTGATGTGAGGCAGAGTCAGTGTGGAGGTACTTAACGCCAACTGGCAGAAATGCAGGTGCAGCAGAACATACCAGAGAGCAACTCTGGTGCCTGGGGGGAATCTTTGAGGTCCAATAAACAAAACGACTTAGGATGCAGGCACCTTACTAGCCCTCTGGATGTGCAACTAAAAGTTGCAGATTATCAGTTCACCCGTTTGGCCACTTCCTGGCCATGGCAATGCCTGTATAATCGCACAGTTGTGTACCAGATCCCTCCTGATGGGGCTGAGTATGTTGGCAGCTCACTCACCTCTGAGGTTTATCAGGTTCCTACCAACTGGTTGGTGCTATCAGTGGGTGTTTGCCCAGCCTCTCCTACCTGGGGACCATGATCGGTCTGCAGTCTGAAGGCACATTTGTTGCCACATGTGGCCCTGTGCAAACCACAGGAGAAAGAGGAGTTCTCACTGAACTTGCATCCAATATATGACAGGATTGGTGATGTCCAAAAGTGTCCTAAAGTGGTGTAAGCCCCCATGCTGGCACCCTCAGTCGCCACCCTCGTTCCTTCCGACAAACGCTGTTCTGTTTCCTGAATTATTATTTAGGTTGAGGAAAAAGAGTATCCACAGCCTTGTTCTAAGAACACAGTGCAGGGGAGGAGAAGATAGATTCAAACTCTAACAAAATTTAAAAGATATAGTGGATCAAGGCCTCTGCACACCTTCTTCCCTTAGGGAACATTAAATGTAATAAGAGTCATAAGCTTACTTAATTATTGGGGAATATTTAAGCATAGTTTCAACTGAGAAGGGGACTGCTAGGACCCTTCCCACCTGAGCTTTTGCATCCCCTATGATAGGAGACTTTGAATCCCCTGGTTCGCTGGCCATGAACTAACCTCTCCCACCTTGCACACGTGGAGCGAGTGAATGAAAATCCTCCTCTAGCTGTTTCAGAAGGTTATTTAAAGACTGGGTTCAAGACAGTGACCACATAAGAGAGGTATTCCTAACAGCCACCTCAGAAAACCTCAAAGAGGAGCAAGATTTAGGAAATAGTCTTGTCTTCAGCATTTCCTCTCGGTCGAGGCAGGCAGCCTGGCACCTGTTGTGAAAGCCTGTTCTTGGACGCTTCGCCTTCCTACATGCGCTGCATGGGGAACCAGCTATCCCGGAGCATTGTAGCATTGCAGCCCAGCACTTCCAATCTAACTTTTACATTTCTGACTCTTACAGTGGGCTCTTTAGGATCAAGCTGTAGCAGCAGAAAGATCTAATGTAGGCTTTAAATTGCAGCATGTAGACTCTTCAGCAGATACAAACCAAGCCCTGTTCACCATGACCACACCGGAGAATGGAAGAGAAAAGCAAAGTCTAGCCTAGCCTAGCCTAGCCTAGCCCCACCCCACCCTACCCCCAAAACTGACTACCAGCTGTGGTGGGGTTGAATGAGTATTTAAGGAAGTTGGGCCAGACCTGGTGGGATTCATTACTTGTTGTTAGGCTGTTCTGTGAGTGCTGCTGAGCTGAAGTAAAAGGTTTGTATTGATCCTCTTTAGGATGAAGAGGCTCTCAGCTGGCTTCAGTTAAAGTAAATTAACCTGATGATGCTGTAATGGAACAGGCTGAGCTCTGCTGTTGCTGTGGTTTAGAGCTTGCTGAACTAAACTTGCCTCTGCTAGCAAGTGTGGTATTCACAAAAGTGTTTTGTCTGCTGTGCAGGGATGATGACTAAAGAAGGAGCAAATGCATTCTGAACTTAAGGGTTCAAACTGCAGTTTCAGGGCTATTTTTTAATTAAAGAAAACATTATAAACTCAGCAAGCTTGCAGTGGAGAGCCTGAAAATCTGAAGTCAAGAGTTAAGTTCCCTGCTGCAAGGTGATAGGGCGGCATTTTGTCTCTCATGTAGGCAGATATGACTGTAAATTTAAAAACTAGGTGTGGTGGTCTAACTAATTCCTGTGAAAGTCACCATCTCCGTTGTCCTCAGAGATGAAGTTTCTCACCACTCGTTCCCCATGACTGAGGGCGCTACTGTAGAAAGGTGTAGGCAGAGCTGTGCTCTGTCTCTGTGCTTCGAGCCTTTCTGCAGGTCTGGTTTGTAGTTGAAGTTTGAAGTTTGTATGTGTGAATGTGAAGGCGTGGGGGGACACGGAGTTGGACGTAGCCCTGGGAGGACAGATCACGCAAGTGATGCTGAGCCAGGTGTGTGCAGGCAATCAAAGCCCAGTGTGCCAGTGTTCAGTGACTTTAAATGCTGCACAGATGTGACACCACCCTAATTTGTGATCCTTCTACTAGTAATCCCAATGCAGACAAGTCAGGGATGTGGTCGTCTTAGAGACAAATCACGGAGGCATTACAAAGGAAAAATGTGTTACAAAGAGAATAGTGCAGGTTCTTGCCAAAAGTTATTTATGAAGTGATGGCTTTCAGCTTTCAAATGCTGCTGTATGGCAGTGTCCCAGTGCACCAGTGATACTCGAGCTTTGTCCCTAAGGGGGCATTCTCTGTATGCCAGTTACTCCTTTCCACCCTTCCTTTGTTATGATAAATGGTGGCGTTTTATATCCTAATCCAAAAATCAAAAGCTCTCTGCTCTTTCCCTCATCGGGATGGGTTCCAAAACCCTATGAGGGATAATACAGAGCAACAGATAGCACTTACAGCTCCTGTCATCTGGCACTGCAGGGTGAATGTTATGCAAGCAAAAGGAACTGGGAGACTAACCCTAGTGAACAGCTGCTGAGCTCTGTGGAGAATTAATACAGCTCCCTGGAGCACAACTGGAAATAGCAGAATAATTGGCTGCAAATAATGCTGCCAAAATAGAAGCCTTTTTTTTGGTAGAAATGGGGAAAATGACTTTCCATTATTCAATTAGCTCCTGGCGAGCTGTTTTTGATAGTGCTTTTGACTAAAACAAACATGCTTGCTGATACCGTCTGAATCACTAAGCTGTGGTGATAGAAGAGCTACAGGCTGCCGCCTTCTAGGGCCACCATACAGACGTGTGAGTATATGAAAATATCTGACCTCTCTCTGAAGTTCTGATTAGAGATTTAAAGATTGCCCCTTTATTAGGATAATGTCCTGTAAGAACATCTTGGAAATAAAAATGTCAGAAAGCCCTTACTGTTATTTTTGAGCTCTGGTCTGCAGAGGTGTGACTGTCATTCCAGAACTTTCTCAAAGTAGGATAATTTGGAGGGGGGGCAGGGGGAGCAGAAACCCAGATATCAGTCGAGCTGGCAGTGCTGCAAATAACATACGCAGCCATTTTAATAATAAATAAATTCTTGCCACCGTGCCCTCCAGGAGAATAAAATGCTTGGTGTACAACTGAAGTCTTGTTTGCACACTTCCACAAAGGAAAAATACACTTCTAAAAGGCGAATAAGTATATTTCCTGAGAACCTCTTCTAACATCCCTTTCTCTTCACATGACATGGTAGCCACAGCAGCAGATCGCCGTGCTCAGTGGTTTGCAAGTTTCTAGACTCTTCCGGTGCAAAGTGAGGAGACTGTGCTTGGGGCTCAAAGAGTTGGCCAGAGTCTCGAGCTGGGTGCAGGGTGAAAAGTGCCCAGAAAGCAGCCTGTGCAACTATGTCCTCTAAAATCCAGCTCAGGTTAGAGCTGCTCTGGCAGCAGGCTTCAGAAAAACACAGGCCACCTGATGTTTGTTGGGCTGCTGCAGGTCGGCCACCAGCCCACCCTTCCCAGGAAGGTGATGTGGAAAAGAGCTGTGAAGGAAGAGCTGCTGGAGGCATCCAAGGCTCCTGGTCCCTCCATATGGCTTCTGCCTGTTTTCTGACATTACCAACAGATAAAGGATCTCTGAGGGACTGAGGTTATACCAAATGACTGAACTCCCTGAGCTATTGAGAGAAGTGCCAGAAAGTGGTTCAAATATTTTATGTGGTCCCAGGATACTGCAAACAAGTGGACACAAACTCTCCCAGGTGCTGTGTTGGCCTCGTTGCTCCATCAAAACCGATGGTTAAACTCAACTGGTTTTGTCAGACTCAGAATTAGGCTAATGCATCACCTCTCTGAAATCCCCTACCTAGCTTAAAGCTGCTGCTTACTCTGTATCACCCTCAGCAGCCACAGCTTGGGGAGATCTGCGGAAAGGATTTAGCTTTGACCTACAATCTCAATGTCATATTTATGCTGGCATTTTAATATTCTTCAGGCAGGTAACTTGACTAGTAATTAAATAATTAAAATAGCCTATTCTTTCACAAATGGTGCACGCCTCAGGTCTTGTAGTGCATAATTGGATTAGCAAATTGGCTACTCGCCTGCCTATAGCAGCACTGCCTACCTGAGAGAGGAGCTGCCAGGATGCTCTGCCAAAGCCAGAGGGAAGGGAAAACTGGGTGCGTGAACAGCCGTGGGAACTGCTGGGCTAAAAAACCTGCCAGAAGTTCATTGTTAGTTAGTTGCCTTTGTAAAATGAGGTAACAGGGGCTAAGTTTATATTTCTAGTACTGAGGGTCTGCGTCAGCATTTTCACCTTCAGATTGCTAACTCTTCCAGAATATACTTATTGCCTCATTGCTGGAGGATGTTTTGTTGTTTTTTTTTTTAACTTGCAAAAGCGAATCTTTAGTCTTAGGCAGAGTTTTAGCTAGATTTCAAAATGCATTCCCTTTATAAACTCTAGCCTTCCAAACTCTGGGTTTGGAAATCAGGATTTGAAGGGAATTCTTAGGGCACTGTTGTTGTCTTTATAATGAAGATTAGTCTTGGGATCAGATTGCTGGGCTGGAACTCAGAGACTGGGATTGCTTAAGTCCATGTCCTCCACAGGCTTTTGGCATAGATTTAAGTCACTTATTAGCTCTAGACCTCTTCAGAACGTGAGGCTAACATTCTTACCTGTCTTTCTTACATTTTAAATTGTCGAGTTGATCATCTGTTGCTTAAAGGTTTCATGGTAAAGCATGCACAGCAAGAGGAGAGGAGGCAGTGTATCGGAGAGTGATTGAATGTAAATTAGCAGCACAACCCTAACTTTTGTGTATTTAACTTTGTTGCCATCATATTCTCTTAATGTACCTGCAGCACTGATTTAGGTCTATACATCCTCATTAATTCTTATTCATGGTCCATTCTCTATCTGTCTTCATGCCTTGTTTGGCTCTCCCCCTCAACAGCAATCTTCACTGACATGTTTACAATGACACTGAGCTCTGTTTCTTTAGCTCGTATTGTCTCTTTAATACTCTGTGAGCTTTGAGCACTTAATGGGGTTTTTTCTTTCAATCCCTGTTACTTTTTTCTTATCAGCATCAAGCTTCTTATTGCCCATTACTCTAAATAGTTTAGGTCCCTCTGAAATTCCTCATGTTCTGTCCTGAATATACTCAGTAACCCCCAGGAGCAAATATCTGTGCTTCATGCTTCATCCATCTCTTCCAATCAAAAAACTGGAAGGCATTAGGCTTGATTTCCAAAGAGGAAAATTTATCTTCCCACTCATAGTAGTTTTGTGGAAAATTGAGATCATAATGTTCTGTTCTTCATGATCACTTGAACTGTTTTTTCACAGACACAGATGTAAAGGTTGCTAGTTTATAAGCCCTCAGGCTTGTGTTACAATACAGGTACGGTACTTGTGCTCTCTAGTTCTCTACAATAATATCTGTCTTTCATAAATACTCCATTTGCTGTGAATTATTAAGCCACTTCATTCTTAAACCACATGGGGATGCAATCATCTGGGATGGTAACACACTACAGGAAGCTGGAGAAGTTGGTAACCTCTTGGGGTATCCACAAGCAATCTCTTTACATGGTAAGATAGAATAGTAAAAGTAGAAATGAAAATGCTGCACCTGAGGCAGAGGCAGAGTGGCATGTGGGTGCTAAAGCAGACAAAAGATGCAAACCATTTAATTGCAAAACTTAACTGACTTCAAATGCAGCTAAGATCTCACCCCACATCTGCACTGACACCTTTGCAATGTCCCTATTGTTAAACCTTGTTCAAGCCTCCCCGAGGGAGGAGGGTGAACAGAAATTATTCTGAAGACAAACTTGTACAGAGCTCCGAGTGGAGAATTTTGTAAGGCTTACAAGGGGAGGAATTTGTCAGGGTAAGGGTGGAAAACATTTTCCGTTTCACTGTTTCAATTTAAATCCTGATTTATCATGTAAATGTTCCAAATCTTTGGCAAAATTGGCTTTTAAAATTATTTTTAATTGCTTTTTGTATCATCCACTCCAGGAGAGAGGAGTGGTGGCGGTTGGGTACGTTGTACTGCTAGCAAACCAGGCAGTACTCAAGTGGATAAAAGCTTTCTGAAGAAAACTCCAGATTTCCAGGGCATGTTGACTGGGAGGAGGAAGAAAGGGCTTTGTTGCACAAGCATTCCTGTAACTCCCCAGCTGCTGCTGTGCACAGAGAGGGGGAAGGCAATCCGCTGCACTCTCTGGGATATGATGAACATTGCTGAGAAAAACAGGCTTGAGATGCTAGTTATTTTCTAAATTCACTTCTCTTTTCCTTGGGTCAAACACCAAGGACTCTGTTCATGCACAAAACAGCATTTGGGTGCCAAGATTCAAGGTGACATTTGAAGTTTTACTCTGTCATATGCAGATACATCCAAACACATCTGGGGCAGCGCTAGTTCCCCTGCCTCCTCTTTTTCTTCTGCTTCTTATAAACAAGTAATTACTGGTTATTGACAAACAGCTTTAGTATTTTGAAATCTGCCTTGTATGGGTCAAGCCCTGGAAGGTACTACAGACACATGCACAGTGTATGGATCCATCCAGATAATTCCGCTAAGCTCATCTATGGAGCATCAGGGAGCCTTCTGCAATTGGAGACTGCAAGCATCCAGAGCAGCTGAGGATCTGGCCCTGTCAGTCTGGAATTAGCAAATGATGAAGAAACAGAGGAAAACTGATGCCACACGTAGCAGGGAAAGAAACTTCACATTGATGCCTCCAGTTGGCATGTGCAGTCTGGAAGGACCACGCACATGGTTACTGTGGAGATTCAAGTGAATCCAACTTCCTGTCAGCAAGAATCGCTTAATGATTTGCTCACGCTGAGGAACTAATTTGATATTCTACCTTTTGCATTTTCCAAAAATTCCTTAAATGTTGTGTGTGGGTGTGGGTTCTTGGCTGGTAATGCTGTAGTTTAAATGCTTCATTTTTAAATGCTCACAGCAGATGTATCAGTCTTGGTTCAGGTTGTAGGAGTATTCAAATATAGCACCAAGTCACTGCTAAACAGTCTCATACATATGAAAATACAATTTACCCCCCCACCCCTTCTTAGTCTTGAAACTGTCATATATTTTCCTCTTACTGGTTAAGTGGAGTTCGGGGATTTATGTGTGTGGTGGGTGGGTTTTCTTTACTTTTTTGTTTTGTTTTTTTTTTCCCCAGAGGATGCTTTAAATCAAACCTGGAGTCTTGCTTTTCTGCTCTTGGCACATGCTGGGATTATTTCTCTAATTTTTCTAATACAGATGACTACACTGTTGTTATTTCTTCTTTTGTATGGTAACCCTGTCAGTGAGCTCATTAGGATGCTTGGTGACAAAAGCTGACCACTGACTTCAGGTAAGGAGATGCTCCCTCAGTGGTGTGCCAGTGGCCAGGCTGCATGTTTAAGACAGGGGAAATAACTGTAAACGGGACTGACTCAAAATGACTATGCTGTTTGCTCTTTCCACTGCAGTTTCTTTTTTCCCTCATTAATCTAGCTGCTGTTGCCTTTCTGACCAATCTTGTTGACTCTACAAGCTATAAAGAAAGACACCACAATAATCTTGTTGGGGTTCAGGATCTGTTTCTTGGACTCCTTTTCACATGGCTAAGAAGCCCATTGATGAGGGAGGTGAAGATGGCAAGGAGATGCACCCAGAGCTGAGTGTCTCCTTGGAGGTACTCAGGTTGGAGCCTGGCTTGCAGAAGACAATTTCTCATCCCATATGGTCAAAAGTGGTGAACAGCTTCCTTCAGCAACACCTCCTCCTCTCTCTTCTCCAGACTAAAGCATATGTAAAAACTATGCAGAATAAGGAGTCTACTCAGCATAAACGCTTCCCCTTTCAGCAGAGGCTTTTGAGGAGGGCTACGCAGTGCAAGGTTTGCTCAAGTCACTGCCACAAGCTGACATTTTCCCAGTGCAGGAGTCCAAAGGCCATTCTCGGAGGCGAGATCCTTCCTCTCAACTGGCTGGGTAGCAGTCAGTCTTCGGACTAAGATTTTCTACAGTCTTTTTCTGCAGGATTTCTATGGCCTCTGTGATTCCTTGGGTGAGCAGTGATATCAAGCCTACACCATTTCCTGTTGGGATGAAAGGATCCTGCAGGTCTACTTTGCCTTTCTCCATGTGCTCTCCAGGCAAAAATACCTAGTCTGTAGCAACAGATTAAATAAATCCACATTCCTGCCTCCAGATACTGGCCCTCAGAAAAATCAACATATTTAAAATGTTAATTTATTACTGACAGTGGCAGTGCTAATGCCTTCTAGACAGTGGGCTCTTTCCTTGCTGCAGAGCTGTTGTGGAAGTAATGTCCGCCCTGGTCTGGGGTGCAGGTCCTCTTCTGAGACATACTTTCCACTCCAGAGCAGTGTGGTGCTCGGCTTGGTGCCAGCACCTGTGCTTAGCACCACTGGGAAATAATACTCAGAGAAATGTTAGTGAGGGTTGTACAGTTTTGTGAGGATGGGCCCTACTGCCTCTAAGGAAAAGCCGCCCCATTTATTGGTTCCAATGGCTCAGTCTTGAGCCTCTCTTATCAAGAAACGTGGATCTTCTGTGCATCTCTCAAGATCACTCATCAATAGACATCACTGCTTCTCTGCAAGCTCAGTGGTATTGCAGCTCCCTTTTAGGTGCTTCCTGGTTTTGCAGTGGATTAGAGCTTGTACAGTATTACTGTGTTACTATCCAAACTGGCCACTGGATTGCACCATTGCTCCAAATAAATGCATCTGAAAGCAATGCAGCATCTGAGAGTGGAGGAGCCAGGAGGAGCCAGCTCAATATATAAAAGGCCTTTTGTGTTCTCACTTTCCAAAGTCCCTCTGAGAGCACAGCAGCAACGTGCTGAGCTTGCTACAGGAAAATCAGCCTGTGCTCAAACTTGTGTCTTCATTTGTGGGCTGATAGGGACCAAGAAACATGACAACTGTAGCACCCTTTGATTTCCTCGGGCCCTGGTTCCTGTGGCATAGTCAGGCACGCACAGTCTGGTGATGAGCTAGGCAAGAGCTGCTGCGTGGTGCTGTGTCAGAAGAATGCCCCTTCTGTGGTCTCTCATCTCATGGTAAAGGTGAGAAGATTCAGCAACTCAGAGAACTAATTGCTCTTTTCAAAGACCCTGGAGAGAGGAAGAAACAGCAGAGGCATCACACAGAAAGGCAGAGTCCAGACACAGTGCCCAACACAGCTGTCACAGCAGGGCCATCTCCTGAGACATGGAGAGCTGGGATGTGGAAGGCCCTTTTAATGAATCGGAGCAAACAGCTTTTGCAATAGATGTCTTCCTTCCATCCTGTACGTCACCTCTCTAATCCCAGGCATGCCTGGAGTTGCTGATGTCCTCTCTATACCCCAGCCCAGGAGCCAGCAGCCTGAGAAACAGCTGCTGCCACAGGGCTGCTGAAACCTGGTAACTAAAAGATCCATTTCTACAGAGAGATCAGATGAACCTCCTTCAGCTTTGGACCCATGTTCCCACATGTAGCTCCTCTACCTCAGGCATTCTGCAAGGCAGGGACCTCTACCATCAGTATTCAGGTCCACCAATAAGTCGCTTCTGGGGTCTTTGGGGGAGCTTCCCAAACCTGACCTGCCACAGCTTTTGCTTGCATTGGAAGTCTCTGGTCATCCAGTCAGTTAGATCCTTCTTTGTCTTGCCTTAGTGCTATTCAGTTGTTGTAAGTCTCCAGTGGACCATGACTCTTGTGACTTTCGATCACCTGTCTTGCAGCTATAGTTCATTTTATATCCTGCCCATCACCTTAAAGCCACAGTTTAGGCATTTCTCTGGTACATGCAAGGTGTCCAGGGAAGGCCCTGCAGAGTCCTCCACAGGTCCCAAGCAGAGCAAATGGGCAGGTTACAGAGAGGCACGGAGGAGCTGGCATAGGGTTGGCAGCTGAGAGCCAGGGTGACCCAGCAAGTCATTCTCTTGTTCCTTCCCATGTGTGGGGTTTTCAGGATGCAAAATACTGTTAATAAACTCACAGTCACCTTGCCTCTGAGAGGCAGCCTCCCCTGATCTCCCTGGGTTCAAATGGCACACTTTTCCTCTAAGTACTGAAGGAAAAAGGTAGGTTTGCCTTTCAGCCATGAGGTTGTTGACTTCTCCATTTCGCAGCACCTTTACTCAAAACACCTAGTTCTGTATCTGCTAATTGTGTACATGAGACCAGTGGTCTTTACCGTGCTTTCTACCTGGCACAGCATTTCAGCCAAGTGCTTACTCCTCTTTCTTTCTGTGTGCCTGTGCCACAGCTGTGTCCTCTGAGTTTCTGGATGTCTAGGCTGGGCTTGTTGTATTGTCCCATCTCACCTGTGCCCTGCTTATACCCCACAGCTTAGCACAGAATATTACCTATTTTCCTCTGGTGACACTGTTCCTCTTACGAGTATTAACTTGATTGCTTGTGTCTGAAATCTGATATTAACTCCATGAACCGTTTTGATGATGAGATCACCATCAAAAACTCTGTTATGCTGAGCAAAACCTTAATGATAAGGAAAACTCTAACATCGATGAGCCACCTTGGTGGCTTTTCTGAGGGACGAGTAGGATATAAGGCTGCTTGCACGGAATCAGTACAGCCGTGAGAGTGGAAGAGGTGGCACCGAAAACATGAGAAGAGCTTTGCTTTGCTTCAGGTGGTGCAATGGGCCAACACAGCTAAGGGACACCCATTCCTAGAGCACGCTCAAAGGGGAGTGATTATCATTGCATCTGTTTGTTTAGCTCATGTATAGCTGGTCTTAAGGTAAAGCTGACTTCAAAACAAGTTCAGACTGAGGTGCTTAACTCATGTCTAGCAAGGCATATTCGTTGCTATATCACTGTGTCCTAAGACCTTGACTAAATTAAAAAAAAAGACTTCACTCCAATGGAAGTCAGTGGGATACTTGTATGTACAGAGCATCCAAGACTGGTTATCTGTACAATGTACTCCAGCACCGTTATTTTAAAAAATAAGGGTAGAATGTGTTATTTATTTCACTGAAAACCAGATATATTCTGCAAATATGGAAGTTAAACTTTCAGTCATTGTTGAGTTGTAATTTAAGATGCCCTTAGGAAATGCTGGGTTCAAGAAGAATCTGTGTCTTAAAAATATGTCCTCAATGTAGGTAGGCAGTAACCTAGCTTTACAAATTGCCAAATATTTGTGATTGTTTGAGACTACTTGATATAACTGTTCAGTCATTTTCAGGGATACTTTGTATGATTCAGTTAGGCTTGCAAGAAGGTTTAACAGTTTATTGTTGATAAAAGCTCTATGCTGCTATTCTTGGCTATGATACAAAGAAAGGTCTACAATATTTGTCTGATGAATGACTGAATTTAATATATATCTTGGAGCATGAGGTAATAGGTTTTGTGCTTTTATTTATATGCCATTAGTGTGGTACTATATTAAAGTGCATAGTAGCTGTTTTGTTTTGCACACCTAGCTTAAAAAGCAAAATTACAGTTAACTTGCTGATGTTGTTGGATCAACATATTTTATATACTGTGAAGGTGAATATTGTGCTCAGTTTTTTAAATATTTAGGCATGAGGGGAAGGAAGGTATAGGTAAAGGCAAGGGCAAGTGTAGATCTCTGCTGTCATTTTACAGTATTGAGAGGTAACCTGGGAGAGCATTCTTGCAGCCTAGGTACACTGTAATATTAATATCATGTCCTTTGGGAGTTTCTATTATTCCTCTTAAGTAACCAGCAGAAATGATCCAGAAGTTCAAGGGCTTGTCCAAGGCTATGAAAAGAACCTATCTAAATTCATGATTGAACAGATTGTTTCATAGTCCAGTGAACGTACAGTCCTCCAGGCTCAGGCATGAAGCAAAGAGCTAGGAGACACAAATGAGATCCTGAGAAGTGAAAACCTGAGGGACACTTTTAAGGGAATTGCAAGGACCTCCCATCAGTGGAGAGAGCCTAATTCCTGGAAAACCAGATTCTGATCCTCTACCCTTTCAGAAGTCCTTCCTTTTTCTAGCTGTGCTGGAGGCTTACATCAAGGTAGCACAAGGCAGATGCATCAGACAATGCCAGAAGATGCTTCTGCCAGCTCCACATGATTGCAGTGCCTGGGCACCTTGGCTGACAGAGCCTACATTGAGCATTGCTTGCACAGTTTCTGCTCTCAGTGCTAAGTGAAATGGTCCAAACTTGAAGTGGCACATTCGCTTTGGTTCTATTACAGCCTTTTCAGGCTCTTTTCTGTCCCATGCCACATGAGGACAACTACGAATAACACAAGATGAAGCCTTTCACAAATGGCTTTCATCAAGCTGGAATGACAGTGTTCAACATTGTTCTAAGTTCAGAGTTGACATCATACTTCTTCCCAATGAAGGACTTCCTCTTCCAGGAGGACAGACTGACCTCCTGCAACCATAAGTGAGAATGCCCCAAGATATCTCAGGGTAAAGTTTCCTCTCTTTGGAGGAGACAGAAGCGGCTCTGAGTCCTCCTCGAGAAGGAGCATCAGAGTTGGGGCAAGGGACTGCAGGTATTTGCTTGTCTGGGAGACTGAACACAGCCCTTTGAAAAGGATGGAGTCCAGTCATTCTTGAGGACTCGCCAAGGAAATTCAGTGATATCACCACTTGGAAAGATGCTCAGTGAAGAGGTGAGCAATGCCAATGCTGAGCAGTCCTGCTTAGGGGTCTCGGAGAAGAAAATGGGAAGCAGGATCTTGAACCCTGCAAGAAAATGCCTCCCCAACTCTGGCTATTGGCCAAGGCCCATGGCATGGACTGCTGCTGACAGAAGAACTTTTCAGGGGTTGCTTTTCCTTGAAAGAGCTAAAGCAGTCCAGTTTGCCCCATGACTGCCACCCAGTTGGGGCTCTTGGCTGAGGGCAGCTCAGGGGCCCTCTGCAACGTGGCCTTGGAGGTCATGCAAAGTCCTCTGCCCTTGATTCTTTGAAGGACCATTCAGTCAGGCCTAGTTCAGCTTGACCCAAATGTCTCTTATTGATCCAAATCTCTCTTGTGTGGGTGCACCCAAGCTGCACAAAAAGGAATTATCCCTTGCCAAGCACATGGTCAAATCACAGCTTCCCCTTGATCCCTTCCTGCTGCTTCCTTCACAGGCCTAACCAAGCTACAGAGAAGACAGTCCAACTGAGGCTCCAGATTATCTTTTGCCCAGCTCCTTTCAAAGCTGCAGTGGTCATCCATCTCCTGTACCAGGCTACCCAGAGAGCCTTGCTCAGTGTGGTCACAGGCTGGATGGGCACAAAGGCAGTGCTGGCCACAGAAAGGTGGCAACAGGGACACTGTCCTGGCAGGAAGAGAGGCCCTTGCGTACACCAAGCCAAAAAAGCAGCAGGGGGTTCCAGCACGGGTGCAGGAACAAGTCAGGACATAAGAACTGATTGATTCTCCATCATGTTATCAGTCTGGGGCTTGTGGTTGTAAGAAAGAGCTCTTGAGCCCTTCTTCTTAGGAATGAATAGGAATCTCTGGTCATAGATTTCTCTTTGGGAAACACACCTCAAAGGTTGCTCTCAGAAGCAGGTTCTTTAGCTCTGCAACAATATGCCTACACTCTGTTACGGATAAGCCCTTGAGGAGGACCATCCCTGGGAGAAGGATTGCCAAAGAGGCTGGTGGACAGTCCATTTGGCTGAAATTTCCCACCATCTACATTTAAAAAAAGAAAGCAAAACAATGGTGCACTTCCTACCATCCAAAAGAGATGGCTTTGCTTTAACTGACTTCTGTTTCTTTCTTCTGGAGAACCAAATCCCTGGTATGTTTTGTATGCCTTCAGACTGTGGTCTGGCAAATGCACCCAGTTCTTGGATAGAGGTGCTCTGAAGACAAAGTTACTAGAACAGGGATGGCTTTTATCTTGAGGATAGTTTTGTCCCTCCCCATGAAAACATCATAACCCTCCACAGACGTTTTCTCATTCTCGTATCTGTCTTGCCTCAAGCCCAGCACCACAACCAAATTGGGCAGGAGGAATCCACTAGAAAAAGAGGTTCACTGTGCCTGCACAGTCTCACCAAGTTGGGATTTTCTCAGTTACTAACAAAGTCACAGAGACAGGCAGGGGGCAGCCTCCCATGTGAGCAAAAATAATTGTATATGAGAGGGTTATTAAGGTCCTTTCCAAGATAGTGGCCATTTCTCATTGCCCAATAACTTATACTCTTCCTGTTTTGCATGAATGTGTTCTTTGAATTTTTATTGCATTTTCCCAATGTTTGCACATACATATACGTATTAGAAAATTTTCCATTGGGATCCCTGCCCCCTAGAGTAACCACTGTATGGCAGTTTAAAGGCATTGCCACAGACTGCTCTCCTCCTTACCTCTCTGCTGATCTCAGAACCCTCCAAGGAATCCAGCAAAGGCAATACTTTGCTTTGTACTTCCCAGGGAATTTGCAACAGGGTTTTTCTAGAAAGCACTTGGAAAAATACTTCTATTACAAACGCTTGCTGTACACCAGACTAATGAACAGTGTGATCCATGTGATGAAATGTCTTTAACCTTTCGAACTAGAGAAGAAGGCTTGTAACAAACAAGGAGAGCAGTGTTTAATCCATGACCTTACAAGGAAAGCATAGCAGGAGCATCAAATTACACTCCCTTTGATAGACTTCATCCAGTCAGAAATGCAAAAAGGGATGGAATATCAAGAGGAAGTAAGGCATCCTGAAAGCCTTGGAGTAGGAGCAAGCTGTGAACTCAAAGTTATGTACATAAGATCAGACTTTGAGATTTTCAAGGAGACCAAAAAAGAGCAGAGTGGCAGTATTGCTTGTTTTTCATCTGCAGTGGAGCAAGTAACTCTCAGGTGGGATTTTTCTAAGATTCTAATCCATAGGAGTTTGGTCTCATGTCTCTACTTCCATTGAGCATTAATAAAGAGGAGACATATGTGGGTACAGCCAGCAGAATGTTTTATTTTCTCTTTACGAATGTGAAGAATGTTTTGAGGCAGGAACTGGTCAGTGCCTGGTGGTTGAATATGGGGGAGGAACAAGATGTGAAACTTGTTTTCTCATTTCTTTTGTCTTCAGAGCCTTCTGAAATGTTGTGTACTTTAAAGAAGGGCTTGGCTCTGTTTCACTCTCTAGGACTCTGACTAACAAATCATTCATATTCTCAGCAGTACTGGGTCAAAGCTCTTCGAACTCATTACCTGGTTCCTAAGTCAGAGAAGAATCACTTTCTTTTTTGTAGTCTCAGTGTGTGTCGTATCTGGCAGGGGCTGGGTAGTACCATGAAAGGCTTTGTGAAAACAAAACTGGCTGTTACTTAGGAGAAGCATGTATGTCTGTCTGCATTTTGTTCAAGGCAGGAACAGCTGCAGACAGATGTGGATTCTGGGAGGAGTTTTCCCAACCACGTTTCCTCAAAGCATCCTCTTCTCATCCTGCTTAGAAACACTCTCTGAGGAAAAGCTTTCTCTGGACTAGAAAGTATTCTTCTTCAATAGCATCCAGCTTACTATTTTATAGGTGGAGTGTAGACCCCTATAAAGCTACTGCCAAAAGTATGACCAAAGGTTCTCTGCAGAGAACCTTTGGGATTTGCCATTGCTTTTCTTTCTGCAGATGCTGGGGGTATGTTGGATTCAAAATAGGAAATCCTTCCACTAAAATGCACTTGTCATACTTGCTAAGTGGCACTGAGGTGTGGGGATGTGGAAAGGGATCCAGAGATGGAGAAGTAACAGAGCAAATCACAGAGTTCTCCACCCTCCCACTGGGACTAGCTGCACGAACTGATACAGAAATGAATGCGAGAGGCTGCAAACATTCTGCCAGTTAAATAGAAGGTTTGAAATGAAGTGTCTTTAAAGAAAAACATTCCCCCTCATCCCACAAACCTGAGAGCAAAGATGTCAGTACCTTTCTAATTAGTAACACCAAATAAAACTGTATGGTCTGGGCATATTCCTAACCCAACTCAAGAAAGTCAGTGGATTGATTCTACTCCCACCCACCCACAACCCCACCCATTTTAAGTTAAGTCAAGTCATATTTTAAGGTGTAACAGTTTTGAAAGAGAGAAAGGAAGTGATACATTTTAGTTGTGTGGTTAGTTGTATGCAAACAAACAAAAGGTAAAACAGTGGTGAAAGGTCACTAGCTAATACCAGTTAATAAATAAAGATCAAGGCCATAGAGACCATGGTACTTAGGAACTACTTATTTGAAGTATGAATCTAGTCTTCTACTCAATTGGTTACACCCTACTTACACACAGTAAAGCCCCTTCAGTATTTTTTTTTTTTTAAACAAACCCATAGTGGGGCAGGAGTTCATATAGCATCTCAAAAGCATGGAAGTTAGATGCTTATTCTCCACAGATGGTTTGGATGCACAGTGGAAGAGAAGGAGCAATTTGGAGCCACAGCCCTGCTTAGGTGACAGATCCTGCATCTCATTTCTAACTGCACGGGGATCCCACAGAGCCCACCACCATCTCCTTTCCCTTGTTGTTCCACCGCAGAAAGCTTATCCTTTGAGAATGACCTTGAAAAACCTTAGACTGTTTCTGGTGACATCCCTGTCTTGTGAAAGTGCAGTTATTAACAGAGTAGGATGCTGACTGAGAAGAAGGGGAGAAGAATGCCAATACCCTACACTGGGGGTCCAAATTGTATCTCGTGTAGGCCCTTGCTGAAAACAAGCAACAGTGCTGATGGGGATGGAGAAGGGATAAACTGGCTGAATCCCATGATCACATTACCTGCATGTTCTTCCTCATCAGCGACAACTACGAAAAGGAAAGCCAGCCTGATTCATGGATCCTAGTACTGTTTAACCTAGTTCCCTGAAAGTCACAGGCAGTGTTTTAAAACTGTCTTGAATTGAAATAAAATTGTATGTCTCTTAAGGTATAAGACCCAGCCTGAGACTTTCCCAGCAGTTCCACACCAACAAGTCAGATAAGGCAACTGATTGTGCCTCAGATAGCTGAAAATGAGAATCTACTGATCCATTTGTCTAGTATTATTGCCCTCAAGTCTACAAGCTATTTCTCACCCCTGCTATACACATGCTTTCTCTCACAAAGCTATCTTGCTCTGATCACTTGCTTTTTAAATTAATTGGTCAAGCTGTCTGCATTACTCTAGCTTGGCACTGATTCTGCTGTCTAGAGTTAATCCACCCTTAACTGGAAACTCTGCATTAAGTCCTTCTTACATAGCATAAAAAGTGAAACTGCTAAGATAAGGTGAAGGAAGCCAGGGGACACCTAAAAAACTCAAGAGAGTAATACTTGTACGAAGTCTCTTTTTTTGCTGTATATGGGAAATAAAGTAAATCAATTGAATTTAATTGGAAAGAGAGGGGCAAATTCAGGGCCATTTTCTGACTAGCTGTCCACAAAGGCCTGATACAGTTAGTTCCTTCTGAAGTGAATGGGGTGCCTGCAGTAATTCAAATGCAGCCCTTTGCATCTAAAGGACAGAAGATATGAAGGCTTCAGACTGCTTTCTGTGTGCCCTCGTAGATGAATCAGCCAGTATTCCATGTTTAGTATCCCCAAGTTATAGTCATGCCAGGTTATACCAGTGCCAAAGTAGACAGCGCTGAAAGGAAAGGGAGCTAAGCTATGCAGTGTTTTAGTTGGTCCCTTCTTCAACATGCAACAGAATGCATGTAGCAATTTGTTTAATGCCAGTGGCTGTTGAGAAGCGGGAGAAAGAGTTGTTGCTACTGCTTTTTACCAAAGCTACCTGATTACAGACTACATTGTCAGCACATTTGTATACCTAGGCATGGATTGACCAGGGGAAGGGGACAGCTGGAAAGAACTTCTTCCATTTGCTTTCCCCTCCTGTTTTTTTTTTCTGCTTACCCACTTGTACTATATCCTATGCTCCATGTAAAAAAGAGCAATCAGAAGGTACACGCTAACTCTATGTACTCACCTGCCCTGATCCAGACACCTCCTAGGCAGCAATGTCATCTGCTAGGATGGACAAGGGAGTGTTGGATTGCTGGCAATAAGATGGAGTTACGTTTTATTTTAACTTTTCAGTCCTTGTGATCATTATGCTTGAAGTGATTTGGTAGCTTGGGAAGTTTAGGGACAACTGAGGCAAGTATTGCCATGGTGTCGAAATGCTGCACTCTGCTTCAAGTGGTCGATACGCAGCTGTAAATGCCACTGCCTCTGCCCAAATGCTGCTTTCACTTTGAGCCTCTTTGCAGTCACCTGTGCGTGGTGTCCTTGAGCAATAGCAGGACGTCCTTGAGAACCATGATTTCTTCTTGGCACTCCTCCATAAAGTGACACGTCTCCTCTAAATCTTTCTGCGTGACCCACTTTATTGTCGAAATATCTCTAAGAAATCAGCAAGCCAAAATGAGCCGTAATTACTGAGAGCAGATGTTTCCTAAAAAGCCATGTGAAGACCAAAACTGAAATCACCTTTGGGACAAGAGAGTTATACAGCAGCTAACCTCCAAGACCATTTGATTTTATTGATTTTATTTCCTTCCATTCCATTGTTCTTCTTTTTGTCACTTCTTCCTTTCAGCCTCTTGTTTGCAATCTAATTTGAGATGTTTTAGGGCAGAGCATGCCTCTGTATGAGGGCTACTGCATGTAGCATGTTTCTGCTCTGAGCCTTTCCCATACTGTTCTCTTCTTCCCTTCTCTTGCAAGGACTCTTTTTCTCTCTTCTGAGCTTTCTAAAAAATTGTAATTGCCTTTACTCCCTTTTTAACTTTTTAACTTTTTTAACTTTTAACTTTTCCCCCCTCAGTACTAAACTTATTAGGGTTTCACCAGAAGCCTAGGTGCTAGAAGCATCACCTGATGCTTCAGAATGGAGAGGATACAGCATTCAATGGCTACCATGTTAAGCAAAGAAGCGTTACCCATTTGAGTGTTCTGCCTCATACTATACTTGGGTGAGTAATATGAAGCATCCAAGCATACCACACTCTCTGGAGAGCTTCCCTCTGGTTCTCGGGCTCTAGTTTCACAGATGCAGCTTTGAGATGCACGCTGCTATGAAGCTCTGTGCTGACTCATTGACTTCCAGCTACAGAGCAATGCCATGGTATTTCTAACTGCTAAATGATGATGCCTGGTGCCTTGTGCCCTGAGCTCACTGGTGCTTGTCTCGAGGCATTCATCTCCACAAAATAAAAAGCACTCTATAAAGATAAAATAACACTGTCAAGAAGGGATAGTGTTGGAGACAGACTACAGGGAGGGAGAGATACTATCAACGCTTGATTCCCTTTTGGATTTTCTCCTGTTCTGTGCTATGCAGCCCTTCCTCTTGCCCTTTAAATATTTGTTAGCCAAGTACCATGTGTTGGGCTTATCCTTCTGTAAGGCCATCTCTTGTGTACAGACTTTTTTGAATCGGTAGAAGACACCATAAAAATGGCTTAGTGACTTTTGACAATGACTGGGAAGGGGGAATTATCTTCAGTACATTATATGTCAAGTAACAGCCACAAAGAACTTGCTGACAATTCATCACTTGGAGGATTTGTTTGTTGTGTTTTGTTTTTTTTTTTCTCACGGTGAATTCTGTCCTTTATAAGGAAGACGTGAGCTAAAATTTCTGTACCAAGAAGAGGAGTAGAGTTGCAATCTCATTTCCATTGCCCCCGCTGTGTCTGATGGAGCAAGGAACCTGTTTTTCCTTTGGTCTCCCTGCTGAGGTGGTTGCAGTAGCTGGTGGTTGTGGTTCTCTTGGTAAAGATTACAGCCTTCTAGAACTGGATTGATACCAAAACACATTATATTAAATCTGTTTTAATTATCCAGTTGATATCATGGGACTGATTCCTTACACAGTCCCTGGGCCAAAGTTCTCAGATGCTATAGCTGACTTGACTTTTGGAGGTGAGGCAATTGACTGTTGTGTGTGGAAACAATAAATTGATTTATGAGTTAATAGAGTTTTTCTATCCAGAGCTGCTAGGTTCCTCCAGATGGTCAGACGAATCATTAGCAATACAGAAAATGTGGCATTCATAGGCTAAGGTTAGCCTTTGATAAAGCATAAGCAGAAACAGAGATGGGTCAAACA
>VZTL01065011.1:0-74524 GCA_013400535.1 Scopus umbretta | reverse complement strand
AGCCGGCGCCTCTAGCCGGGAGCGCGGCCGCCGCGGCCGGCCCGTCCCTCGGGTGCTTATCCCTCCCGAGCGCCCGCGGTCCCCCGCGGGAACGGCCACAGCGCCGCGGTTGCGGGGCGCGGAACCCACGTCCTCGTCGGCAGGAGCCCGCGGACCCCTCCGACCCGCTCAGAGGCGGCCTCGGCTGACACCTTGCCGCAGGAAAACTCCCCGCCGTGCCCAGGGCACTCGCCGCTGCTAACGGAGCGCCCGGCGCAACCCCAGCTGCGGTTCGAACATCAGAGCGTTATCTCGTATCGAGGACAAGCGCCTTTTCCAGAAAATCGCGCGCTGCGCACGTGTGCCCTCAGTTTGCTGTGAGGCTTCGACAGCTGATGTAGGTGCAAAAACCCAGCCCCGCCATCTGCATGTTTGCATAGCTGGAGCTCTGCATGTTGAAATAAACACATGTTAGCGAGTCTGCGAAAGGGTAAACATTCCCCACGCCGCCGCTCGGCTTTCAGCGACAGGCAAGCGCATCCCATGCCGGAGGCACGCGTACATCAAGGGCAGCGTTGGGGTGACAATTTCAGCATGCAGGCTAAAAACGCGCTCCCTGTCCCAGCTGCAACCGGCCTTTCTATGCGTGCCTGCGTTACTGCTAGCGAACGTTTCCGTACGTATTATCCCTGAATGCATGAGGCCGATTTCCAGTTTCTGTGGAAACTGTAACCGGAAACCTCTGACTTCTGTGTATTTACACTTACGGTTCTTCAACATCTCTTTCAAAGGTGCGTTTTCCCCTCACTTTTACATTTCATTACTAGCTTATCGGCATGCTGAAGTGAGCTGGAACATGAGCAACAGGAAGCAGAGACAGTAGCTCTCTTGCTCTGTACAGAAGTACAGGCAAGCCCCCGGTCTTTAAGATCTGCTCCGTAAGCCCACGGTACCTACTGTGTGTATTTGGCAACACGCCTGGAAGGAACACCCGAGGGAAACCTATAAATGTGACATTTAGTAAACACAGGTAAAATCACTGTGAAGGAAATCCAAAACGTAAAGACAAATTTGCGTTCAGATGCAGATACTGTCATCTGCGTTCACGTTGGCAGTCCTGGCTCGGAGAGGTGCTTTCGGTCCGTTCAGCCAGACTATTCCTGCGTGTCAGGACTACTGCAACAAGCACAGGGTAAGGCAAGCGGGTCTTGAGTTTGTAGGATACCGATTCCCCTTTCAAGTTGTTCACTCACGCTTACAGCTTGCGAAATGTGGTTGAACGATGGCAAGAAAAACACTTCTCATCAGGCCTCCCATTCTGCAGAGAATTTCATTTTGTGTTCTTTTATAGGCGTCTTCCAAGAGAATCTGAACCAAAACGGCACTGAGGTGCTTTCTGGATCACGACAATAGGAGGAAAATTGCATCTAGCCCTTCCGGGAGGCGGCAGGGGTCGAGCGCGTGTGCGGCTACAGCTGTGACACACGACAGCACGCCCCTTTGGGCCATGGAAACGGGTGGCTACAGCCTACACAACGTCCCTGCCTTTTGTCGTCCGGCCTCCTCTTACAGTTGATTCTGTTTGGTTTTGGCGCAGTAAAAAACGCCGTGAGCGGAAACGTTAAAAATACCGCCGCAGCACCGAATTCCATCGCGTTAAACAAAAGCAAAGGCAGCATGAGGAGAGAGGGCAAATAGGTCCCAAGCAGCGGGTTGGAAGCTATCACGATCCAGACTGCGAACTACGTTCCAGATCAGCCAGAAATCCATGAGGGGGTGGGGGAGACAGTTCTTGGGGTTGCTGGAAGTCTGCCATTCGCAGCTCTTTTCGTGGGCCTTGGATTTTGAGCAGGCAGAGTTACAGGCTGCTGAGACTTTATGCCTCCGTCTAGGGTACTAGGGCCAAAGCCGTAAACAGCGTTAGCAAACATTTTAATTTCATCCTTATTCAGGAAATCCACTTATCACTGAAAAAGCCAGTCGCTTTTGCTGTTTCGGCTACAAGAGCCATTCCCTGTGGGTAGATGTTGAAAAATCTGCTTCTCGCGGGCTCAGCTGAGACAGGTTTAGGGTGGCCTGTGGCGTAACCGCATTAGGAAACATGAATTTAAAAAGGGGATAACTGAACAAATAAGCCTCCAGATTCTGCTGGGTCGTTGTACTAAATTGCACGTATAATGCAAAAACGCTGTGACGGAAAACAAAGCAGCTTAAAGTTGTACTGGCAAATTTGCCTCATATGCCTGAAATATGAACTGAAAATATGCCTACATAAGCAAACCGAACAATACGCCGTACTTGGTGAGCCCCCCGCGAGCTATAGGATCTGCTCAGGTTTCCCAGAGGAAATAGCTAAACAGAAACGTAAAGCTTTGGGAGAAAGATGGGAGAAGAAACCGAAGTGAACAACACTAACAAATTACCTAAATAATAAAATGCACTCGCCAGTCATTTTTCTTACCTGTTCCGAGATCAGGATTTGGCGCAGTTCCTTCTTGAGATCAATAAACCGATCGTGATAGATGGCCATGCACCAAGGTTCCCTGAAGTAGCTGGTTAAAAAAAGAAGAAATTTAGTTATCTTGTGAACCTCTCATTAACCGCTAATAAAGTATTTACCTGCTTTTTTGCCTTTATAAATTACAGTTCTGGACCCATCATGATCGTTTGTTCATAAAATGCCTCCCGTAACAGCATGGTCAATCAATTCTTTTAATGGATGTTCCTGATGTACAGCCAGCTTCAGTAATTACATTTAAAGTGGCTTAATTCAGAGCTGTGGCAAGACCCAGTGAAGAATCCTGATTTTATCAGAATTTAAAAGCCTGAAGACCTGTAAAGAACGGTGTCTCCATTATCTGTCCTCATTTGAGAAAAGCAGATTGCAGGATTAACTGAACTGCTGCATAAACAAATTAAATTTGTGTAGACAATGACACAAATGTTGTTCATCATTAAGGTTTCTGGATTAATAAAGGCCAGAAAAACAGGCCACCACAGTGTTGCAATATGTTCTTTGCACTAGTACGCTCAAGCTCCTATTCTAGGAGGAAGCTCTTGTAACTTTTTCTTTCAGTGACAGCATTCACGACAACATTCTTCTGTGAAAAAAGGAGTAGAAGGATGGAGAGGACATGACTCGATGTAGAACCTGAAGGCTGTAAATATAACTGGAGGCAGCTAGATTACAAAGCCGTGATTTATTTCTCTTTCCTCTATAAAGAAAAAATAATTTTTATAGCTTCAGTGAGATGCTCTGCATGTTAATTCTTGTTAAGGCTAACTGGAGTCAGGAGGTGCACCACGTTCATCCCAGTAATGACTGAACAGATGTCGGCAGGGTCACCCGGGAAGTTCTAAGATGAGTGCATTCGTGTGGCTGCGGCCGGCGTTCCTGTCTTTGCAACAGCAGCAGCATGCTCGGCACTGCTGTCAGGAGTATGCATACGCTATCGCTCGATTCAGTTGCGCAGTCTTTAAATTAACGTCTGGATAAAGCCACTTAAAAGGCGCTACACAAGTTTAATAATTCTGACATACCTGTCTACAGAAAACTAACGTGCAGTTTCCCTCTCGCAGAAGATTTTTTTTTTTCCCATTAATGTCAAATGGCAGGATTTTCCCCCTCCCACTCTCTGAATGAAACTTCAGCTCTCGCTAAAGCCCTGCACAGTTAATAGCACTTTGTGCACCTGGCAGAACTTCACTGTTTTTTTTTTTTTCTTTTTTACATACTCATCCCATCATAAGCTCTCTTCCCTCTTCCCACTGTGCCCCTTCATCTGCGTTTCTCTTTGTTATCGCAGGCTGGCTGGGGCTGCCTCTCCTAGATTTGCACAGTGTCCAGCACAGCGGGGCTCTCCCCGATAGATGTTTTCACAGTATAAATATTTATTGACACTATTACAAGTCCTGTGTTCCTGCTATGGTGAGTGCTGCCCAGCCTAGGAGTCTCTGGTAGCACGTTACCACGACTGACACTACCGATTCGTTCGGATATGAAATGTTAGAAAAGATCAGCTCAGCTGCTAAGTATCTATTTAAGTAATTATATACCTGTAACATGTACAGAGCGCTAGAGAAGAACAGGGTATTCCCCAAATATTCAAAAAAACAACAATTTTGGAAGAAAAACCCCACCCAACACAAACCTTTAACTCAATCTTGATGTTAGATAGCAAAGCAGGCAGAAGTGGGGGGTGCTATACAAGAATACATGAAGATAATGAAAGGCGCTCTATTTTTACTGATATGCCCTGCTAAAAGCCACGTTCCACTGGCCGAGCATTTTGTTTTCAAGCTGGCATCTTAATTCTAACCCCGATAAGGCGACTTCATCTCTTGATTGAGGCACGCCTGCCAACCGCCTTGCCTTGGTCAAGTTGTTCGCCTGCCTCACCGCGATGCTGCGTTACATGGCCTTCATAAAATGTTTCGGGGATGCTAGGTATTGCTGCTTCTGTTACCAGCTCAGGCCGCAACTGCGTCTTACCTCTTCCTGTCAATATTCGCAGATTCGCAGCTCAAAACCTGAAACGCGTCGCCCAGTTTGCAATCGTTAATGCAAATAAAATGCCCCTTTTTGGGGGGAAATGGAGGATGTCTGGTCTGTATTTTCTAGATAGGCTGCCAAGAGGAGCTTCCAGTAAACAACATTTACCCCCAGCTTCCCTTTACTTCCTTTCACCTGAAGAAATGTAACCACCAAAGGCAATTTAAAGATACGCTTCACAGAAACAATTCACTTTCTTTGCTGGCCCTGCGTTTTTAGCTATTTATCTTTTCAGTTAGAATCACCTTTCTAAAGGAGCACATGGTGTTTTTGAGAAAGCAGATCTATATATGGCTGCTAAAGGGAAGTTTAATAATGAAGGAAAAAAAAAAATCCCAAACATTTGAAGCCAAACCAACAAGTTGACTTTCCGAGGCTCATTCTGAATTTTATTACCACTTCAGCAGCAGTCCCTCAGGGCAAGCTGTAGAAGGCTTGAAAGTATAATGCTCTTCAGTATACAAGATGAAGCTGGCATGCTACCAACAGAGGCTCAAAGGCTCCTCAACTATCATGAGAACGGCATCTGCCACATGTGTTTGCACCATTTAGTCTTTCATAACCTGCCAGAGTGATCAGGCTAAATATGTACAAGATGACAATGTTTGCCAGGAGCATAACGGGTTTTCAAACTTGGTCACTTCCTAACGGGGATCCCCTGCTGGCAGACTTTTATATTGACAGAAGCTATCATGGGAAGGCATTTGTAACGAGATGGGATGAAACGGTCTCCTTTTGAAGACAATAAGCGACATCCTTTTTGTTGCTAGGAAGCTGGTCTCGCCTTTCATTGACAAACAATATTTAAAGTCTGTTCTGCCTCATTTGTGATGTGTAGCCTACATTAGATGAAAGGGGAGAAGGAGGACAATATTTAGTGGCATCCTGTACAAAAGACATGGGATCTTTCCCTTTTCAAGAGATACAGCATTAAATAGAAGGGACACAGTTGGCCACTGTTAGCAAGCAAAAGCGGAGTGCGCATGCACGTGACTTTCCGTCTGAGAGCTATCCGTACTCAGCCTCCACTTCATTTGCAACTACACACCACTTTTGGAGGACAAGGCTTCCGCCTCCGTGAAAGCTAATTCTGAAGCCGCCGTACGTCTGCGGTGTGTCCTGGCACTCTAAAGCAGAGGCAGGGAGGGCCCGACGCTGGCCGCTGGCAGCGTTTCTGCTGCCATGTAAGTCAGGTCGAACGGCACGAGATGTATCACCGACAGCAAGATGTTAAAGCCAGAAAAATCTTAAAAATTGAATGAAAAACCTTCTTCAGAATAGCACGCTCCGTTTGTACAACAAGAAAACAAAAAGCAAGATTGAAAGTTAAAAAAAAAAAAAAATCGAGGTTTTTATGAACAGTTTTAAATCCCATGCCAAGAAAGTAGTGGCAGAAAGGTAAAGACCAGCTCTGCAGAGTGAGCTTACCTACTCTGGTAGACCTAACCTTTTATCATTCGCAAGCTTGGCATAACTGTAATACTCATACAGATCAGTTTTATCACACCACCTTTTTTTTTTTTTTTGGAAAGCAACGCTTTCCAAACCTCTGCAAATTGGGCTTCCTTTCATGAAAATTAAGCAAAGCAAGGCCCGAATAATTTCCACTTACATTATTTAAGATGGGCTTCTAAGCACCATTGTTCGTTTTGTCTTTATGCATTTCATACTGGGTGCTTTTCTTGGAAAATCTCAGCTGAAATCCTCTCAAAAAATAAAAAAATCTCTGGTGCAAAGAGAAACTGAAAGCAACGATATGAATGTATCCAACACAGCAAAAAAACCCAGAAACCAATTTTTAAAGAAGGTTTGATTTTTTCACCCCTCTTAACGTGAAAGTAAATCTCATTATTACAGCCTGAAAAATAGTGGTTTTCTTTTTAACACAAGGATTGTAATATGTTTTTAATTACTTCCATTCCTTTTCTTGCTGCTTCCATGAGCCTGGTGACAGCAGGCACAACCGGTGCACCGCAGACATGCCTGTGGGCACACCTTATGCACTGGGAACGCAGACCTGGCGGCTCATTAAACTGCGTGGAATAATCCCTCCCTGCAGGTGAGCTTATCAAATTACCGGAGAGCGCGTGTGCACGCCGAGACCGCCGTGCTCTAGCGCAGAATCCTGCTAAGGGAATCCAAACTGCGGCCCTACGCAGCAGGCACGCTCGCCATGACTTCTCTCTGCTGCGAGGCCAGGACAAGGTGGGGATTTTCAAACGCTCGAAGGGCAGGTGAGCACCCATTCCTTGTGACGATGCCTTTGAAAAATCCCTCCGCAGACCACTGGCATGTTACTAACTACAGATTTTGAGGACGCTGTGTCTGTTGGTGTTCTTTTGCTACTGAAAGCTTTTACGGAAGCAGTAACAAAACCAAATGCAACTCCTTGCATCCCAGCTATCCCCACTCTTATCTATCTTATCCCTACCAACACACATAAACTCATAGGAAACGACTAAGTTCAGAAACTCAGACAATCCATGAAGTGGTTTGAATCTTTTTGCAACTTTTGTTAAATATCTCCAAATAATCATTAATACCGATCTCTTGAAATCACATTCATTTCTTCACAAAGCAGTCTACAGTTCACTTGTGACCTGCCTTACTTCCCATTAGACTCAGGGGGACTCTGGTCAGAGTTGTATCTTCCATCATCCAGCACTGGAAGCCTATGCAGAGGAGCACACATTCTTTTAGTACACAAAACAAGGCAGAGTCGTTGATAAACTTAATCTCCTGTTAATCTGTGAGGAGCGTAGAGTCTCCTCTCCCCTCCCTAGCTTTCCACAACACGGTGAATTTTTAAGCTGGACGTCCATTTTTCTGGGTTTAAATTCCTTTTTTTTAAGATGAAATGTAACACTTGAAATGCAAAATCTCCAGGCTGTGTCAGCCACACCTGGAAGATACTCTATCAGTTCTCAAATACTCAGACTGCAGAATATTCAAAGTCATTCCTTAGCACATTTGGATTCTTTAAACTTGAATGGCAGTTTATGGAAGCTGGGTTTCTCATTGGTGCTTCTGGCACACGACGGAAAAAGCTGTCCAAATGCCAGTGTGCTGTTGCTGCCGTATACCTCATTCCTTCTTGTTTTTGCCACTATCTAGTCAGTAAGAAGGAAGCCGCTGCTATCACGAACAGGGTGAACCAAACCAGAAGGACACACGCAGATGAAACTGAAGCAGCCGGTCAGCTGACACGGGCTCAGGTATAATACAGTTATGGCAGGAGTGCCTACGAAGAGCAGGGAATTCCACTTCCTGGGAGAGGGGAGAGGAACGCACTGTGGCAGGTTGGGATGCAATGCGATTTTAATTTCCAGGTCATTCTGACATTACTTCCCAAACACAGCCTGCAGATTAGCAAACATCTTTTCTCCAGCACCAGTGCATATGTCATGTCCCATCTGGCCAGGAAAAGAGAAGATGCGTTGTTTTGGGGACAATACATGGATGTTTTAAGACTCTTAGTTACAAAGATACTGCGATTCCAGTAAAAGATACAGAGTATTTCCAGATACAGCTTGCATAGCTGGACCAGGAATCATAAAGTGTAGATTTAAAGACAATCTAAATAAAACCACTGAGCATTTCCTGCTACATATCATCTGACCAATCGTTTTGAAAGGCAGCTTGTTTATGTAGGTGAAAAGCAGGACTAACGCGTGTAAAAATCTCATAAAGCACCACCTGAAAGCATTGCTCTCAATCACAAGGAACATCAAGCGTTCCCCAGTTTGCAGTTTCTTAAAATTCACTTACAGCTGCTGAACAATCAAGCAAATGTTGAACCAACAGCATGGTTGTAGCAAGAAAGCTATTTAACTCCTTGCTCTGTAGTTCTACTCACTGAACACCTGTTTGTCCATGCATCTTAGTCACTCCGGTTAAATTCATGAATCTAGGACTCTCTGACCCAGTAATGAGTGAAATCAATAGTCTTATGGAGAATTAATTTGTGATTTACTTTGTCAGATTTACAAAATAATGCTAGCGTTCACTAATTTATAGGCTGACATTCCTTTTGTACTTTTTGATAAGTAAATCATCGAAAGGAAGCCTGTGCTTTTTCACCCCTTTTTAACAGAACTATGACCAAATCCACAATGTCTTTTCTTTGGAAGACAGCTCGTTTAACACCTGTGGTTTACAAAACCCTTTTCTCTGTAGCTGCGATAGCAAAACACTGATCTTGCAGCTCTTGCTCAAGAAAAATGGCCACTGAAGCCAGACCTCGTAGAGGACAATACTGATCCCTCCGGGCACAGTCCAAAACCTCGCTGGGGCTACCGCAGAGACCTGCTGACTTTGGGGGGATGCGGGTCGTGCTTTAAACTATGTATCGCTTGCCAGCATCGTCACGTTGCAAATGACAGTTATCCATCGTGACTGATACATCATTTCTGTTTTCTGCATTTTTAATATCCTGGAAATGTTACATTAAAGTGCCCTCAGAAGGAGGAGGCGCCATCAGAAAGCAGATCTTGGCAACACTCGTGTCACATGGAGATACTGCAGTCCTTTCCTGTGCTAAGTATCCTCATGAGATACTGTCCGTTATTTCAGCACTGGAATTCGGTAAAGTGTAGATACTTTTACTAGATAGTGGCAGTTATTGTGCAGCCGATTCTCACTGAACTGCTCTTTAAACTTTCTAAACTCTGTGCTCTTCAAAACTGATATAAAAGCATTGCTGTCTGCTCTTTTTATGAGGAAATTATGGCTGACCTTGAAATAAGGTTTATTGCGTTTTTTCACATAGTACTATTTCACATGTAATGTATTATGAAAAACAATTAAAAGGAAATTAAATCTGATGCACAAAATCAACAAATATGCTGTGTGCAGTGGTATGATTTCTGCAATTACTCGTTTATTAATTCAGAGTTCAATCATTCATAATGGTTTGCATAATTATTAATATGAATCAGCAAGGTTTGACTGCAAATTAATGTGGTAAGAATTCAGTTGACTAGCCTTTACTTACTAATTTGGACATGGGGTTTCTTAGTAACGTAGCTCTTCATATAGCAAGTTAGCTGCTCCTTAAAAACTACATGAATACACAAAAATCTAAAGCCACCTAAAGGGGTCTACCATTTGTATTGATTTGCTGTGTAAGTACAGCTTTACCAGTGCACCTTGGGGTTAGCATTTAATTCTGGTAGCAAAAAAAGCTGTTAGTGCTTTGACATCCCTTCATGTATTCCTCTTTCCTTATCCGGTCTCTCTCCTCATAAAAAGCACACAAATTTTCCTCTAATTAGGCTGTAAAGTGTACTGAGTAGCATTAGTCCCTCTCAGCCATGCTCGCTACCTGCCACATTTCCTTTCTGTTTTTTTTCATCCCTGCAGAAAATAAGTCTCACCGTCTGCATGATGAACAAAAGCCTAAGGTGGAATCCCTTAAATGTAATCATGGTGTGCTAATGGTAAGGGAGCCGGCAAATTCCAGACAGCACTGCATTCTAGTATTTCTCTTAATGAACAATCACTCTTCATTTTTGAAAGTCTGGTTTAAAAACAGCTTTTCTATGTAGCCTGCATTATAATTGCTGATTATCCAGGCTATAAGTAATGAATTTATATCGTTATCTAGTCCTTTTAAAAATAATACTGAAAACATCAAGCGCTCTTCTTTTTCCTAGTTCGTTATATTGTGAGATTTATCAGAGTTGCGTCAATGAACAGTCCAGTGCAGTGTTTCTGCTTAAACTCTCATTAAATGACACTGCTTAATAAATCACTTTTAGCCTACTGTAAACAGTCCTATGATGGGTGAATTGAACTTCAGTAGAAAAGATCTAAATGGTTACTTTAAAATAAGTAAATGTTGTTCACACAGCTCAAAATGTTTTTGAGCATGTGGCTTATACAGCTAATATGAAAAACATAATGTGAGCATAAATGACTGGGTTTGAAGAGAACCGCTAAGGAAACATTCAGCAATCTTACTCGCTTCTATAGTTTCTGGGTGGAAGTTTCCAAACCATCTCAGCGAAAGGGAGTTTGACTCCCTTCACGCATTTCTGCTGCATGTTTGGTAGCCTTGTGTCCTATTGCGTATCAGTACCTGTTGCTGTTGAAGCTGTGCCACTTTGTGTAGAGATTCCCTTATTGTCTTCAGGGTGCTTTCCCTCTTGGACAGCAACACCCACCGCGGCCAGGCTGCACGCGGGAACAGGAGCACTAGCCTGTTTTCATGTCGCCTTGCTAACAGCAGTGAATACAGATCTTCTAGGAGACATCTGGGGTGGACCACCACAGATCTATGCATGTGTAAGTCGCTCGTTCCCTTCACACGTGAGGGCTGAATGCTATCTGTGATTCTGGCACTGGGAAAAAAATTCCTTTATTATATATTATATATATATATTATATTTGCATTACAGCAAAATCCCCCGTACTTTTTGTCCCACGCGTAGGTATTGCCACAGTCATAAGCCACCCTCCCAGCTCCTACTTGCCAAAAAGCCTCTGGTTAGTGTCTGCCAACAGGGGCTTCTCTCTACAGACCTGGCCCCTCATATCACTTGTCCCCAAACTGACCTTTGCAGGTTGGTGGACATACAAACCCCAACTCTGGAGAACCCCAAAGCTTGCAGTGGAGATGAGGCACTCGGAGTGCACCTGCATCTTGCTGCAAAGAGCTTTGCTACCGTGCGATGAACAGTGGCAAGTTCATCCTCATGGTGCTACTTGAGACCACTACGCAGGGTAGACAAATTGTCAATGAGTTAGACAAGTCCTCAAAATGCTGGAAACCAACTTATTAAACAAACAAACAAAAAGATAACAAAGTCTTTTTGAGCTCAGCTTGGATGAGCGTGCCTGTCCGGTTTCTCTGCTAATTGTCCTTTAAAATAAACACTACCTTCTTGGACTCCTTCACAGGACTGACCCTGTAACGTTCCTCAGCTCTTAGCTGGAAAGCCTATGTATGTATACAGCAAAATCCGAACGTCTAGCCTGTGTGCACCAAGATGGCTCCACGATGCAAACTGAAGCATAGTAAGTACAGATGACTAAAAGCACATTTCTGGTAAGAACTAAATGTAAACACAACATGAACAGAGCACTTAGTACTCTGTGTTATGTGTTTTATTCCAAACACTTGCATTGCTACACCATGCTTTAGTCTATCAGCATGCTTTACAAACTGTTAAATACTGGAAGTGCTTAACATACAGCATCTTACCAACTTCAGCATTACACGGAGAGTAAACTTGGTGAATAGGTACCAGAAGGAACTTGAGAAAGGGATGGCTGAGCAACACAACATTTCAGAGGGTGCCTTTTAGAAACTGACTGGCATAGCGATGTTGCCTCTGACAGGACACTTCATCACCGTCAGCCCAAATCTGAGCCTCTCCCCCAGTGATGCGGCCTTTGCTGCACTCGCTGTCATGCAGCAGTGGTACTCCTTTGCCTCATCATCAGTATTCCTGCCACATTAATGTGATGCAACCAGCATCTTCTGCAGTTCATGACTGGAAACAAGTTCATTAACACAGTATTACAAAATCCCAAGTAAAAAAAAACACTCACACCTAACTTGTTAAATAAGCTACTTAAGTATTTTAGAAACTAGTGGGCCAGAATTTTTTATGCATTATGCTAGTAGATTTGGCTTTCATTAATGCCAAATGAAGCCTACGTGAAGCACTTGTATCTCATATTAAAGGCATGATGCCAGTGAGCATCCATTTGGTTGCCAAGTATCAGGAGACCCCTCTAATTATCAGTTTTGTATTTAAGATGCAGCAGAGGGAGATTCCACCGCTCTGTGGACACGTTCCATAACTTGGCAACTGCTTTACAGTTGCCTTCATCTCAGGAGAATACAAAAGGCCGTAATGGACTGGTTACATTCCTCCTTTGTCAAGCACTATGGAGCACTGATGACCAGTAACATATCTATAAGCTTAAAAATGAAAGAAAAAAAAAATTCGGAGCTCTTTCCCCACCCCCCTCTTTTATCTGCTGCTACGGCAATGGAAAGAATTTGAAGGCTTTGAAGCGAGCACCAGAGAACTCTGAGGGAAGGGAAGGAGCGTGGTACAGGGGACACTCCATATGAAACCTACTGGAATTTGTGTTCTTTTTCCTTCAAGAGAAGGCTTCTCTGTTGGAAAGAGCCTCACTCTCGGGTGCTCAAATTCCAGTTCAGCCTTTTTGAGATGCAGCCTTACGGGAAGTGACTAAAAATGGCAGAAACTCCTTCCTGAAGTGGATTCCAAATCTAGGGAGTAATGCTGTTAGATTTCCAGGTGACATAAAAGGTTTGTATACAAAATCCTCGGCTTTAGGATGCTGTGTTTTTGGTTCCTATGGTTTTGCCTGCCCTAACATCGGACAACTGTATTGTAAGAGCTCTCTGCTCAGGAACGTAATGGCTGACAGCCCAGATGGAGCGAGTACACCTGCCGTGGTGGCATGAGGCAGGTAGAAGAGTGACCATCGCTGATGGTAATGGTGCCTTTTCCGTGTAGCACAATGACAAGTGAGGATGAGACTTTTCTTGGTCAGTAAATACTGCCTGTCCAAGGCCCTGACAATTTGCCCAGTAGACCTTGGCATCCTATAAAACAGTCAGAGGGATGAAGTGCATCCCACTGTGGTGCAGTCAGAAGAGACAGCTGTCTGACTGGATGTGGTAATCTTCTGGCTTAACAGCCTATTTCCTCAGCTGTTGTTTGCACAGGTAGAAACAGAAACATTGGCTCTTAAATTAGTCCTTAGCTAAGTAATGAACTGAGCCCACTCAGACGCTACTCTGAATTAAGCTGGAATAACTAACACCTGAGAATCAGGCTCAAAAATGGCTGCAGAAGCTTAACTATAGGCAATTATTTTTGAAAAAGATGAATATCTGTTGTTACCACACTAATATCTGTATCACTGGGATCTCAGTTAAGGCAGCTAGGCATTCTGAGGAGCGTTTATATTAACTGCGCAGTTGTAGAGCTGCACAAAGACCTCCTTCAAAACTGTCCGTAAGTACCTGTCTGCTGAAGAAGGGGAAAGGAAAAGAAACTTTAAAACTCTTTAGGTCCATCAGATGCAGTGTTAGCTGGTTTAACTATGACAGCTAAAAGCATTGTTTCCCTGAAAAAAAAAAAAAATTAATTCAAAAGCATTTGAGGCTTTCAGTAAGCTGTGGAAATACTGTAATATGGAGGAGGAATATCTAACTCACTAAAAGCTTACACTCTCAGGTGCGCTAGTGCATTTTGTAGCCCAGTGACTGTGGCAATATAGTTAGACGATTTTATGCCAGCTCTTTCGGTTACTGCTTGCTAGGTGGATACATTTATGAACTTAAAGGCTGAAAGGGCAGCAGCCTGAATACGCATAATCGGTAGCAGTGTGACTGGGGGCATCGGACTGTTGGTCTGGCAAATCTTGGGGCTGAGGGGCTTCCTTCCCTGCCGTGGGACTGGGCTGGGACAGCAGCCACTGGTAGACCCCTCTGACCTGCACCAGGGGTAGGGCGATGCATGCCCACCACCCTGCCTACCTTCCTCCACAAAGTACATTTACTGCGAGGGGAAGGGAAGAGGCGAGAGAAGCGATTTCAGTCTTTCATTTGGTTGTGGGTCAAGTCCTGCAGCTTTTAATCATGTTGAACTTACACAGAAATCAATGGAACTTTTCTCTCAGCAAAAGGAAATGTTATTCATCTCATTATTACCACTAGCCGCAGTTCCATGCGCACAACCGGAAGGGGTTACTTCTTCAAGTTAGCTGAATCTTGAGGGCCTGTTGTTAATGCTAATTTGAAAATGGCACTGGCACATTATGGTCAGGAAATCCGGTATCATGGGGTTAACTTTCAGCCCTTATACCGAACGCAAATCAGTGAGGAAATTCATTGCTAGGTGCAGTCTCTAATTATTTAAAAGATAATTTGCATGCTACACAGAAATAAATTAGCTCCCAGGTGACAGCTGTTCCACTGTGTCCATTCCTGGAACTAGATGCCATGCTGGGAAATCTAAATGCAGACCGAAAGATTAAAACATTGTACTTTCTTGCCTTATAGGAAGGCCCTCCCCAAAACAGAGGCATAAAGAAGGGAGGAGGGGAATGAATGTTTCAAACCAGCAAGTTTAGAAGCTCAACTAACAGTCCACAACATTTTCACAGTCTACATTTTCTTTTCACTAAGGGCAATTCACATCTTGCTAGAAGACACTGCAAGTGGATGTAAGTGTAATGTGTACTAGTTTAAAAGGATTTTTTTCGAAGTCAAAGAGAAAAATTCAGTCCTAACATCAGGCTTGCATTCACACGGTCATGTGAGATCATTATAGACCATGTGACCACTACCCAAAACAGTTTTCCTGCTTTTTATCACACACTTATAAATCAATGAATGCATTTTCGTATTCCTTGCCAAAAGACCACCAAACACCACTCTTTATCTACATAAAAGCCTCAAGACAATCTTCATCTCACAAGAAATGCTAAAACATTTTTCAATTTAATGGTTTTCTAATAGATAGTCTTCTCAGAGCTAGGTTTTAACACTGGATATGGCCGTACAGTGTACATACATATGTATGTACATTGTGCATAACATAGTATTATGTGGATGTATATGCACTGTATATATGCTATTACATTATATGTTATGAGACTACATTACATTGCCAGCCTTTTTCCATCGCTCTACCTCCTCCTGAAAGAAGCAATTTCCTGTGCCAGTTCGCATTGTGCTAGGTCTGTTACGTGGAGATTACAGGCAGTTTGCTTTTTCCTCTCACTGTCTCCTCCTTTTCTCACTAGTCCTTTCATTCGGCCTCGGCTGACTGCAAAGGGCTTTCCTTTACCGCAGTGGGTTGCTCTTCTGTCGCCCACCTGTTAAACTAGCTGGAGAATCTATCCTCCTCCTACTACAGACATTTGTAACAAATGATGTGAATATGATATGAATGGAAATGTATGTGTGTGCAAGCACCGAAGGAAGAAACGAGCGAGGATTAAAGACTAGCATGTCAATTGCTACAGAGCAACGTACGTGACTTCATTCAAACGGCCACATAGCAAGAGGAGAAGGAACAAACCTATCTAAAGGTAAGGTATAAAGAAGATGAAAAACAGGACTGGAGGCAATAAAATAACCAGATAAGAAAAACCTGGCAACTGTAATTCAGGAATTTTGCCACAGGCTAATGAGAGGCGAGATAAAATAACGAGTCAAAAACAACATCCACATCTAAAGGCTGTAAAAGACAAGTCCAAAATTAGTTCACCATCACTAATTAAGAAGAGCTCAAGAGATGTGATGAGGACCTGGTAAGCGGTGTCCCTCTGTGTGGCACACTAGCGACCCTGGACCACCAGGACCACCTGGACCACAAGCGATCAGACCACCCAGACACGCAGGTCATGGTGCCTGCGAGGACGTGGATGCGAGAGGACCCTGACCTTGCACAACTTCAGATCCTGGTAAGCAGAGGCCAGTGAAGATACAAGCAGTCTTGCAGGAGCTGATGACTGCCCCAGTGAGCGTGTATGCTGCCATCAGGTAAAGCTGCACTTCCTACAGTGTTGACTGGCCTGACTCATCCTATTAACAGGTCATCACTGGGATTTTCATCTCCCCTGAGATTTTTAAAATCTCTGTGGATCTTTACAACTTGAGCTTCTAATCTGCCGATCAGCTTGTGCACTGTGTGGGGATCCTATCATGATCATGAGAGCAAGGGAGGCTAATACATTCTTAATTTCTCTCATGAAGAAATTAGCCATCCGTTCAGAAAGTTAATGGCTCATCTCTTCAAAATCTGTGTGTGCAGCTATCAGGAGTGCAGGTGAGTGCAGCTGCACTGAGGTCCCTGGGCTGGGCTACATGCCCAACACACAGCAACAGAGAGAAAGGAACAAATGCTGGTTTTGTGAAGGTCAGGAAAATACTACTACCCATGCTGGAGGCAGGAATCTCAAAGCAAGATGATTTACTCTTCCAGATGTTGATATCGGTGTGAAACTTGCTAGCACATACAACAACTGACACTGTAACCACATCTGGGCAAACAACAAAGGCATAAGTGTCTGGCAACATTTGTGGTTCGTAGAAAAGATGAGGTCACAGCTGTGTTTGCATATTGTAATACCATGAAAAAGACTGATGATACCTCGCCACAACCTGAATACCGCGTTTCTTCCAGTGCTCAAAATGTATTAGCTGATCAGCATCAGCTGTGACAAGGAAATAAAATTATCTGTCATCTTAGCCCATATCTCATACGATTGTGTCATCTTCCTTCAGTTTCTACTTAACACTGATTGACAATATACTGTTTATGTGAACATTACATTTGCTGTGTGCCGTTCCTCTCTTGTAAAACAAACCCAACACTTTCCATAAATCAAAGTCAGTCCCTGTAGCAGCAATAATTCACAAGTTTCACACTCCTCTCAGCAGAGGCATACCAAGGTCTCCTGAAGTGAAATTTATAAAGCAGCATTTTTATCCAAGAAACTTTTAAACCTCACAGTTGAAGTTTGGGTTCATCCCATCTTTCAGTATGAGATGAGAAGGAAAAAATGAGGAGCTAGACTCTGTAATATTTACAATGAGGAGAGAGTGCAGGAAGAGAACTGCAAAACACATCAGAAGAATTGTGAGAGCTGCACATCCAGTCCCGGTGAAGCCCCGAGTCCTTTTCAGGGGAGTGCACCCTTTGAAATGGCAGCTGAGACTACTATTCTCAAAACGCAGCATACAAACCAGTCTTTTGTCATTAACTGAAGGGCTTGGCTGGAACCCCCCGCCCCTGATTTCAGCAGACATTCTCATTTCTCTGTCCTTAGCAGCGTACAATGCCTTATCCATATTCTGGTGAAGTTTTTTGATACTGAACCAGCAGAAGTGCAAAAGCTAGAGAAAGAGGTACAGGAATTCAGGGGCTCTTAAGTCCCTGTCTCAAGATATCAGGTGCTTCATTCCTACAGATTTTTTTGAAGCAGTAGATTGCTATTATCATGCAAATTTTCTTCTGGACCACAGCACATCCTTTACAGTAAACTTTCACAAACCTGTTACCTAAATACCATTGTTTAATCTGAAAATTTTGCTATAATTTAAGCCTTTTTTCAAATCAGTTATAAATACAACAAAATCAGACCTGGAGACTTTTAAGGCACCACTATCAGCTTTGTATCACGATAAAAGTTTACCATTTGTTCCTGTGCCTCGCTTTGTGTCTCTAAACCAGCTTATGTAATGCGGTACTTCGCTTCTCTATCTGTGACAATTGAGGTTCCCAAACCACCACACTTTTGAGGGATTTTTAAAAATTAAAATCAAAATAAATTGTATCAGCAAGTTCTTTACCTCCTGTTTCAATTACATGCTCAAAGAATTCTACCCCATGAATGAAACTCAAGGCTAGGGGTTTTTTTTGTTTTGGTGGTGGTTTTGGTTTCGGGGTTTTTTTGTTTGTTTGTTTTTTTAAATCAAGCTTGACCTCCAAAGCACTTGTTTTCACTGAGGCATAAGGAATAAAACAAGTTTGAGTTTTCAGGCCAGGTACTTTTTTAAGATATGAAATTCTGGAGAAGTGGCAGAAGATTAAAGATATGATAGATGGCATTTTTTCAGATACTCCTCTCTCCATAATAACGTCTTTAATTAAGTTTGCATTTCCAAAAGCAATGAATAATCCCCTCAGAGGAGATGGCACATGAATCTTGTCTAGAAATAGCCAGGCTCTTCAGTCTCTCCCGCCCCTTGAGAGAACCTCAGTCCTTGCCTCGGAACACCTAGTCCCCAGGACGGCCCTGCGCTTGCTTGGGCACAGCGGGCGGCGGGGAGCACCTCAGCAAGTCTGCCAGACCCGTTTCACTGCTGCAAAGTGCTGTGGTGGGGGAAGTCCTGCGAGTTGGATGGGGAACCTCCACTAAGTATGCAGAGTCCTGACATAGACTCCAGCTGTAAAATTAAGTTAAAATAACTCCCTTACACAGCGAACACAGTCTAGAGGATGAACTTTCAGGTTTGTTTTATCTCCAGATAAGCAGGCAAGTTGCTGACTGTGCCTATCGTCGTGAGTGGTTTAAAACCTCCCTAGATACCTTTGGCTTAAAAATTTGATTCAAAGTGACAAAAATACTGACTTTTAAAAGTGACTTCTGAATACGAATCTTCAGTAAAAAAGGATTGTTCAGGTTCAGCTTAATGAGTTAAGTCTACTGAATATTCTAAGCAAAAGTCACAAAGAAACTGAAACGCTCTTTCAGATGAAAGACGGTCGANGCGCACGACTGCGTATGCAGCGCGGGCTTTGGCTGCCCAATCCTGAGTGCCATCTGAGACACTGAAGGGTATCTGGCCCACCCAAACAGGATCCATGGGAGACCTGTGACCTCCTGGAGCAGCAGCTGGAAGTCAGAAGGGATGCCCTGGGGCATCCCAAACAACACTAGATGCCTCTGTTTAGGCAACTTAATTGAAATCTATTCATCCTGATTTATTATACAGAGTCCATGTCATTGCATACACAGGCATATCATAATTTACTATAGGATACCATCCTGATGAATGAAGGACACACTGGTATACGTTTTACACTCTCTCCGGATTGATAACTATACGTATATATTCTTAAGCGTACAGCATATATATACACATACACGTATACAGTATATGTGCAGTGTCCGAATTTATGGCACACTGTAGAAGCTACACAACTGTAGGCAGAGGGTTGATACTACCACATAAATCAGTTACAAGCAAACTGCAATGTTACAACTCAAAGATTTATCACGTACCAATTAAGCATTTTTAGCTTTGTGTAGAAGTTTTCCAATAGTCAGAGGTGTGACGTGTTGGAATGGCCTTCCAAGGGAAAAAATACTGAGAAGGTCCCTGTTCAATTCTAAACCAGACTTCTAAATTTTATAAATGGCACTATGTACTAGATGGTTGCCTGCAACTGCAGGAGGCAGGGCTTGATCTCTTAGGACATTTCCTTCAGGCTATGTCCTCGACTTTTAAATGATGAATTACTATCGCCTTAAAAGACATATATGTGTATACTTAACATTACTTATACATGCGTGTGTGTATGTGTGTATATATATACACACACAAACACGTAGAGAGATATATATGATTTAGAATTGCTCTCAGTGACTCCCTCTTGCTAATTGAAGAGGGGCTGCCAAGTGTTGATAACACCAACTCTACTACCAATAAAAGAATAATAATGTTGGATGATGATGCTCAAACCGCAGCATTTAGTTTCAGCTAGTTAAATCAATCACTTAATAAAAGACAAAAATGTAAAACTTTGTTTCAAACCTCGCATTGCAGTGGGATGATCAAATGGCTTGAAGCTATTTTTTAAAGCTGTATTCATCTTCCACTTTTATATATTTCTAAAACCTGTTGCTAGGCTACAGTAACCTTTGTTACTTCCACATCTCTCAGCTAATACATTTCACTAGCTTCTCTTACTTCTTTCTTAGGAAATTCTTTTAGGATTTACATGAAGTTTCTGGAGTGGCTTTAAAGATGTTCCCTTTTCAGACAGCAGGTAATCAAAGCTGCAGCAAAAGAATTCTAATCATGTTCTAGCAATTTGGAGTGACAAAACCAATTTTTCTCTCTCCGATAGTCCTTTCTGCTTACCAGTACATGCTGCTTTGGACAGCTCATCCTGCATCTGCAAAGCTGGAAAACAAGGTGAGCCATGCTTTGATTCCTCCCTACAGGGCATGGGTTCCTTTTTAAAAAAAAATAATTTCTTTCTATAGACCATTGCTGTCCGAGTTTTAAAATCAGCACTGAAGTAGTCTTTTGAAAGCCACTCTTTACATCAACTACAAGAATGGGCTTGATGCAGAAATCCCTGAGGAAAAAGGTATAATCTGTATGAAACAGGAGCTTATCTAGGTGATGGTCCTCTCTGGCTTTAAAAATACATGAATCCAGTCCTTTTGTTGTTTCACAACTCAGATTGCCCAGTAAGAGAAGCATCTCCATGTTTGTATCATGGGACAATCTCCTACGTAGCCCAGCTGTGTGAAGTGCTTCCCTCTTCCCTGTTCAAAGATGACTTTCAAGGTTGCAGCACTATTTTCTAGCAGCAATGCACGGAGCATCCCTTCCAGAATATATTCTTTTCCTACTATTCTCGAAATCAACTGAATTTCACTGATAGACTGCAAAGTTTTACCATCTGTATTTATTTACAGCACCTTATTCCAGGGAGGAAAGAGGTTAAGCGCTAAGGCTGAAAGCGTATTTTAGTGAAATCCAGCTAATACTATGCTACATCCTCTCTACAGAAGTCGTGCATCTTCTGAGAAAGCCAAATATCAGAAAGTATGGAAACAAATATCCAAGAGGTTCGGTTAGTTATATAATTCATACTTGTTCACCAGCTGTACCTGATTTGTACGATGCACCCAGGCTTAGCTGACTGGATTTGTTCTTACGCAAATCTGATGGCAAATACCACCACTACCTTGATGTTCTGTGCATTAAATATGTGCTAGGAACTTGAAAAGCAACATATTCCGTATGACTGAGAAAACTACTTGTCTCTCTCTACAGAATCAAGGAAAAAGAAAGCCATTCTAAAAAAGTGAGTACAGGGAAAAGCCAACATGATAACCTCCCAACCTGTGCCTAGACAAATGGCTCAGGAACCAGGCACAGTGCTGAGCCACCAACTCTGGGGAAAAAAAAAATGGTCAAGGAGTTGAGCTGTAGTGCCCCATTAGTGAGCTACTTGAACTCAAAGCGCTACAAATACTAATAAAGAATTCAGGGCATTAGGGCTTGACAAGTATTTCCTGACTTCAAGGATGAAACCCCCTTTGGTTTCGGCTGATTTCATGACAAAAGAGTTAAGAACTGCAGTAAAGATGATAATCAGATAATCTTATGTGTATGTATTCCATGTTTACAATATGAAAGTAAATTTACATTAAAATAAATTCAATATTTGCAAACAATCACAGAGATTTGTTTTTATGTGGTTCAGTCCATTCCATAGTTTACTGCTAAGTTCCAGCTCCAGAAGGTCTCTGAATACATACTTAAACCCACGCTTACTCAAGGTATTTTTTGAGATGCATGTTACTTATGTGTGTACCTGTGCTATCCTAAATAAGAACATCTTTCCAAATGGAGGACAAAACAAAGAAAAATTAAATAACATAACTTACGTGATCACACAGTGCAAGTTCTAAATCCAAGCGGACGGGGATTTCTGGTTTGGAAATATGCAAGTAATTATAACCTCCAGGAAGAACACCTCCTGCCACAAATGAAAATATAAGATTTATTACATCATAAACAAAGGAGAAAAAGTATTTGTTTGCCCTCCTTCTCCCATAATCTTTTTTATTTGTTTACTAAATGACTCTAAAAAGAAAACAAGAAACTTATTTTGTTTTGGTGGACTTATGTTACAAACTTTTTTCTGGTACTCTTACACATATTGGTGCAGTAGCCACACATTGAAAAGTTCTGATTATAGTTTTATTGATCTTGAACTTGGAATAAAGACACTGAGTTTCACTGGAAACACTACATATTTACTGCAATATGAATGAAAGCACAACTTGGTCCAGTATTAGCAAAAATCTACAGCGTAAGCTTTTACTGCAACTCACCTCTCTCCACCGTATCCATAAGGAGCCTTGAGGACTTTACTGCCATTACATGGCATCTTAGGTGAGATGGACCTACCCTTATTATATAACAGCAAAAATACCGAAAAGGGTATGAGAGCATGACAGAAATCCATTTTCACACACCTTTAATTTTACATCCTTTGTACATGGGGATGAGTCTATCTGTGTCTCCTGGTGGCTTAGAAAAGGGCTTAGGGGTTGGATCAAAGAGATTCAGCATAGATGCAGCAAGCTCAAAGCCAATCTCTTTTGAATTGAAGTTGCTGTGTGTCCATTCATCTATGTAATATCTCCTGGAGTACTTTGTCAAAGGACCTGCAGCCCTGATACTGACATCATTAGTGTGGAATTCGGTATCGATCACAAGTCTTCCATCAAAAACAAGGCAAGCATCATTAATTGCCTTGAAGGTTTCATAATCCACTGTCCTGTAGGCAAAGCTAAAAAATGCCTAAAAGAGAGGTGTAAATAAGTGCAGGTTATTATATATTAGTTACTGGCTAATTTAATAAATCAAAACCTATACTTCATTCTGAATGTCACTTATTTTAAAAAACAAGAATGTGAAATAAAGTATGATTTTAAATATACAGATAAATCCTAGTACTTACAGCTACTCAAATTAAAACAAAGACAGTAGAGGGGAGAATTACTAAACTAGACTCATCTACTTCTGGTTATTAGATGAGTTTTATTTTAAAAACTCTAATATGTCAAATAGCCTGAGTGGATGTGCACATTTTCTGTGTTAGTATGAGCACATGAAATAGACTTGAACCCTTTAGGAAGGTGGTTTTCTTCTTTCAAATACTCAAGCCAAACTGAAAAACTAAACAGAAAAGTACAATTTGCTTTGCATTTTAGCAGGATAACTGTCTATTACAGATATTTTTCCAACTATTGTGCCTAACTGTTTACCAAACTATGTTACTATGGTTACCAGCACAGGGATATTCAATGAAATGGAAAGATAGGAAATTCAAATTGTTCAGAGGAAATGTCATCCTCATTCAAACTACAGAGGCAAAATTAAAGCCAGTGGAAGCTGTGGAGGCCAAGACATTTGTGAGGGGTATAAAAGGACTGAATATTTACATGAAAAGGAAAGCATTCGGATTTATTACACTTGATAGTGATGTAGATTTTGGAAAGCACATCCAAACTTTGTCAGGACTGAAACACACCTCTAGCTATTCCAGTTCTGGATGGCACTTGCTTTAGGAGGCAGACAAACCTGTACCTCCGTTAGTGCTTGGGACTACTGCCCCTGCAGCAGCTGAGGCTGGCCACTCTCAGAGACAGGGCACAGGTCTAGGTGGACGTTAGATCCACCTGGATCACCCAGGTCAGCCCAGAGGAGGCTGTGCCTGTAAGTAAAGCACTTGGCACATTCGGCAGCCAGTTACTGAACCTGGTAATGAGCACAGCAGATGCCTATTTGCTATGTTTTGGTTTGTGGGACTGAAAAAAGACATGACTTCCATTCTTTGAAAACACTGCCTGTGCCATCTTACTCCTCCTTACAGAACTGGCCCTGAGGTAGGGACTTATCTTGGGACCAGCATCTACTCAAGCCATGAGCTCGTCTTCCCCACAGGAAGATTTCAAGGGCATTGAAAGAAAATCACCCTAAATCCTTAAATTCCCCCTCTAAGTCTCAAAGAAAAAAAGCCAGTGATAATTCCCTTCTTTTGTCTTCTTGTGGCACCTGCATAGTCCCTCTCCTGGGACATGATGAAGCAGATCAGACCTCATCTACCCAAAACAGGAGCTGAGGCAGCATCACCGCGACAAGCACTACAAAGCAGGAGGTGCTGGAAGCAGCCACTGATTCGTCCTACGCATTAGGCATCGGTGTGGAACAGATGTGTGCACAGCACGTCATGCAAAATGTGCTGGATGCCTGAAGAGCCGCTTTGAAATCCAGCGCAGCGCGAGAGCGCGGACTGCAGGGTCCCGCCACGGCCCTTGCCTTTTGTCTGCACACTCCACACAGACTCCATGCATTGATTAGCAGAGAGCAGCTTTCAAATCAATTTAGAATCACGCACATCTGACATTTCTCTTGATATGCATTTTATCTGGTTTTCTACGTTGCCTAAAAGTGACTTTAAAGAGGCAAAACCCCATCTGAAATCTGGAACCAAAAATGTGCTTGCTAAGGACAAAAGTGCCTAATCAGATGAAGCTAAGCAAGGCACTGGGGAAGGTAAAAACCGCATCACCTGGAGGTGTCTCACTTCTGAAACATGAGAAATGAGGAGCAGGTAGGCAAAGCTGGGTCCTCCAGCTCAGAAATGGGGGGCACACGCGTAGAACAGTCCCTGCCCCATGCCCTCACCTCCGTCAAGAGCGCTGCAGAAGCGGGAGAAGCTACAACTACGAGCAGCATCTTCGTAGTTACCTCTTACAAAGGATAAACTAAAAGCTGGCAGAACAAAGGTCCCATAAATAGTGTAAAACGAGTGCACAGTGGGCATTGAGGGTTAAAAGTAATAAGAATGACAAGGTTGAGAGATGTTTTAAAGAAGATTGTGGTCTGCAAAGGGTACAGCTGAAGACTGACCATCTCACTGCTATAATATAGTTTGTGAAGCTCCAGAGCCTTTATAAAGAGCTTGCCCCTTCATCAGTGTCCTCACCCTTTAAAAAGATTAGACGACAAGTTGAATGTTGCTGCTGACCATCAAGAAATATTACTGTACAGGCTGAGGAAAGGGGGAAAAGTTATCAGACGAGCATGCGTTATCTTGCTGCCTTCATCCTGAACAGCCCGAGACATGACTGTATCCGGGCAAACCAGCATCAGTAGTAAGTCCTTCCCTTAGTGTCAGCCTCAGGGAGGACACGGTTGTGACCTGGGTAAAGGTATTACCTGATTATACCACCAAAGAGCTTTCCTGTGGACTAAGGGCAAGTGTCAGATGCTGACGACCGGCTGGATGAGCCAGCCGCAACAAAAAGCACAGGGAAAAGCAAAGGGAGCTGGAAATTTTAGCAGCACTGGTACGGCAGAGATGCAGCCACAGAGCAGCCAGAGCCTCTGAGCTTGTTCATATATAAAGCAAGTCATGAACTATGTGCAATTAAGGGAATTCTAACCACCTAGTAGACCCAAAATGAGGGAAGTTCTGCCCGTGAGGGCAAGGGGACCACACAGCCCCGCGTCCTGCCGGCTGACAGGCAGGACGGTGTCACCGGAGGGGAGGGGAGGGGACGGCTGCAACCTCCAGGCTGGGAGCCATCTGTCAGCCCGGGAGGGGAGGGAGGGAGGCTGCCGCTTCAGGGAAAGAGGAGATTTTCTCCCGTTGTTTTTATCCTGCAGGACTCAACAAATTAAGCCCCCAAGAACTGCCAATCAACAGTTGATATTGGCTCAAGTCCCAAAAGGCCCAGAGCTGCTGCAGCGCCGATTCCTGCACAGCCTGCTCCCTTGCGAACGCAGCTGCCTTCCTGGCAAAGGCTGCTCTCGGGAGCCTGGTCCTCCTCTGAGCCCATCCTCCCACGCGACTAAAAGCAGATACAGGAGCCATGCAAGACAGCTGAACCAGTTTTGGAGAACATAAAGCCCCTGACATCACAAGTAATTGCATGTCTCTCATCTTAGAGACTGGGTAAGAGAGACCTCAAGAGAAAAGAACCACGGCTGGAGGCAGGACAGGCGCGGGGCACAAAAGGGCAAGAGAAACCAACCATGAGGAAATGGGGGTCTTGAAGGACTGGCACAGGCCACACAGGCAAGGTGGTGGGGAAAAGAGGGGTAGGCTGATGGTGGACAGATTAAGTTGCAAGAACCAGATCCACGTTGAGATCTCTGTGGAAGAAGGATAGAGGGATTTCAGGGTGAGAGGAAAGAAATTGAAGAGCTGCACGCGAGAGTAGGAGGAACATCACTACTGATGTGGGGACCAAAGTCAGAAGGCTGCTAGCAGATAAAAGTGCTATGCAAGGTCTTCACCTTCATCAGGAAGGGCTTAACCATCCATGCATTAAAAAGAAAAGGGCTGGGAAAACCAATGACTTAAGAGCTTTCCAGGGCAAGGGAGCCAGCAGTGACCACCAACTCCTGGTGAGCTTCTCCAGGAGAGGCACATGGCTCCTCCTTTCCAGAATTACAACAGACTTGCTGCACAAAGAAACGTGCATGCAGCGGCGTGTGTCGAAGGGGCCATACAGCTTCCTTAACGGATGCACATGTTGAAGCAACTCTGCTAGAAGTGCTCACTCACATGGATTCGCCAAATCAAGAAAAACAGAACTATTCCGGCCATTAGGAAAGGCTAAAACCTGTCCCAAATCTCACAGTGGGGCCATACCTGTGAGTATGTATATAATTTATGAATTGATACTACAGATGAACAAAAATGCAGTCATTAATGTAGAGGGAGAAAAATCTATTTAAAATATATTTTAATTAAGTTATGTAGTAGGCCCTCTCTATCCTAATATTATTGGCTTCTACTATGACTTAATCAAATCTTAACCAAATGCACATCTATAGACAGGAGTTACTGTATACATTTAAATAATAAAAGGATTTCTGGAATTATTTAGAAAATTAATTACGAGTATTTGTCACTCAGCACTGAACAACTATTTGTGAGTCAGGTGACTTAAATACATTTTAAACCAAATCAGTCAGGGCATTAACAATGGTTTGATTTGGGTTTTTTAAAAAACAATCCTTTAGACTAACAAGTGAATGCTCAATCTTCTAGAGACAATGAGAAAATAGATAAACCAACAAGGGACTATCTAAATTTGATGGTCTTTGTCTTAAAAAAAAACAGGCTGAAGGAAATACAATGAAAGCATATACTTACTGAACACTGCAATTTAAACGGTTTTGTATTAGTAGTGAAAGCAGCACATGTGATAAGGTCTGGGTCTTCGCCTTCGTTCCACTGTGCCAGGATACTGTCACAATAAACAGACACGCCAGCCTTTGACAGTGCTTCCTGAACAGCACTTTCGATTTCGTTGTTGTTAAGGCAAGTAACATTTGAGCTGAGTGGAGGCTGTACGAGATGTACGCGGGAACCATCAATTCCAAGAGATAAAAGGGTTTCTACCGTGGTGTAAATGTCAATTGTATTCCCATAGACAATGATGTTCCCTAAGGGAAAAAAAAGGGGGAAAAATTTCTAAGACATACAATGAAAACCTTATTAGTATAACTCAGATGATAATAACACGAAATTGCTCTCTTTGACCCTCTTATTTCTCTGATGCTATGAAGCAAACAATGTTACCTAGCAACAGTAGCTAAGATAATTTAGTGAAGAATCTGTACAAAACATCCCACAAAGTAGGCAAGTACTTAAATAGAAGTATGACATTCATTCTGACCCTGTAATTTGAAATTATTTTGATTGAAAATCCTCGGGGGGGGGAGGATATTTTGTTCTCCCCTCCCTCCTCAATTTTGCTCATTCAAAGGACTTATTGGGGGGGGATGGGAGCAAATTAAATACATCATGCAGAAAAAAACCCCACAAACTGCGGTAAGACGAAGTTATAGAAAACAAGCCATTGTGCAATATGGGAGGTCACCAGCGCTGCCGCTTCCTTCCACAAAAGCCTGATCTCCAGACAAAGGAGACACCCCCGCAGACGTACCCCTGTGCCTGCTATCTGCCGGCTTGTCTCACCGAACTGCCCGGCTGCGGGGCACAGGCGGCCGAGGCACTCACAGGGAGCGGCTGGCAGCGCTGCACTGCTCTGTGAAGGCAGCTGTCTCCCTCCAGTGCACGTCGGAGAACTCCCAAAACCAAAATGCCTCAAGTACCTGCTCCGAACCAGCCAGCCCCCGTCCTTGCTCGCTGCCTAGCGATCGGCAAGCTTGATACAGACGGTTTTTGATCGGCTGGTATGAAAACAGCGTTTGGATATTGCTGCTCCTCCTTTTGCAGCGTGTTGTCACTAGAGCAGAAACCACTATTTGCACCAGCTCCATCTTTCCAGTCACCAGGTGAAGGGAGCTCCGATTCAAACCCACAGCTCCTCCCTTCCAGGAGAGCACCCTTAGCTACAAAGCTGCAGGCTACACGGTAGGATCTTGCAAATTCCCTCACTGAAGCGGTGCCACTTCAAACTGCATAGTTAAAGCTGAGAGCGAATACGTGAGGACGGGAAGGAAGCAGGTTCTGTGTGAGCATAATGTGCCCCTCCAGCCTAACGGCTAAAGCCCTCCTGGCAAAGAGGGAGGCAGAGCTGGGATGTGTCAGAGCATCTGTGTGTTCTGTCCAAGGATGGCTTCATATTAAACACAGAAACATTCCTCTGAGCAGGGACTAAAATGTGCTCCTCTCCTCTCTGTTCCCTCTGTCTCCCTGCTCGGAATAGGAACTTTTTTTCTGCTCCATGATCCATTAAGCCTTCAAGTAATCCACACAAAATGGCACAGCTCTCGTAAGACAGACGGGGAACTGCTTTCCCGGTGGCTAAGGACCCTTTGCTATGAGGGCCACAGCCAAGCTCCTGCCCAAGCAGAGGAGGACCGAGCCCAGGCTTGCGGGCTGTTCCGTGCATGCAGCAGTAAGCATGCACACAAGCACCAGCTCTGCATCTGTGCTGTGTTCAGCCGCCCTAGCAACTAGCTCAAGCTGCAAGGCCAAGGTAGAGGGAGGCACACCCGGCCTGTGGAGTTTGACAGACCTTCAGTAAGACATCAGCTCCTACACGTTCAGTCTGATGGGTGTTCCAGTGGGCCAAGAATCTGATCGGTCAGCGCAAGGATGCATCGAACGCACATTCCCAGTGCATTTAATGTCCCACACCTGGGCAGTACTGCTGGTCAGGAGCTGCATTTATTGCTTTCTGGGAAATCCCTGGCAGAAAGAAGAAATAACTGAGCCGTACCTACACAAGCTAACAGGTAAACATCTTTGCAATAGAGGACATCATACATTCCAGCATGGAGCCAGGAGAAGGGAAACTGCAGAAAAGCTAACAACTACCACGTGCTGCTTTTCCAGGTAATGCGTGTAAACCAGAAGAAAGCCAGTCCACTAATCCAGGCCTCGTACGAGAAGACTGATGGTATGGCAGAAGGTTCTTTATGAGCTCTATGAAAATAACTTGTTGTTTGGCATTGAAGGAAGAGCCTAGGGTGGAATGTACTAAAGAAAAATCAGTGTTGAAACATATGAGGTGTTTCAGGAATGGCCTTTAATTGACATAAACAACAGCTGGCACTGGCTCCCCGCAGACTACACAGCAGTAACTGCAATCAGAATTTGGACAAACAGCTGACTTTCTGACATAACTGGCTTAATCTTGACTTTTGGCAGCATTTGTCTTCCTACACGGCACTGCAGTAAGCAGTGATGAGCAGGTAAGAGGGCCTCACGCAACTAACTTGCACGTTTATCTCTGCATTGGCATTTGTGTCTCTCTGCAAGTGACAGTATCCCTCACAACCTAAATTTTATTATTTCATAGGCTAAACTAATTTCACTGGGACCATGTTTTACTGCATGAGACACAGAGTACTACTAAACAGAGCATTCAAAAAGCCCTAGCTCCCAAGAATATTAATGATAAAAATTGTTAACAGATGTTCTATTATTCCCCTTTGACTACAAGGTTATTTTATTTGTCCATATCAGTTCAGCTACTTGTAGCTGCCAAATAAGCATATCTCTTCATAACTGCCAGAGAAAAGAATTGCCCCATGATTATACATGCTCAGAAATGACGGAAAACATATTTTTACTGTTCACATCAATGACCAGAGGGACAGAACAATTTTAGCCGCAAATGTATTCACCTGAAATTATAGCAAGTAAGAGTTCTTACTACTTTCATAAATATGTATAATGTGCGATAATGGGAATTCCGTCCAATGTGTACATTACTAAGCTGACTCGCCGAGCCAAAAGAACCCTTTCTGCTGCTCGCGCCTGCCAGGATGCCTGTCTGTAGGCAGTACTGTCTGCACGAGTGCGCCAAAAAAGAAGACGTAAGACTAATCCATTTTTGCACTGCTGCAGCAGGGTATAATGCAAGAAGTAAACAAGCAGCACTAGTGGTGAAATACAGGCTTCAATACGTTCATTTTTAGTAATCTCATGTACTAATAGTACAGGTAAGAACACGGTACGTGGATGCTGACAGCCTCACATTACATTTACAGATTTTCAATAAGCCAGGGGTGAAAAACATAAGCAGCTGAAGAGGATGCAGTGGCTGGGAAAAGGGGAATGAGAAGTGCTTACCAAAAGCATAGCTTAGCAAAGTTTTGTTCTGACTCTAGGGCAAGCAAGTGTGGGCAACTGAGAGATCCTCACCATTTGGCAGAACCAGCTTCTTTGGAGGAAAGTTCGGTTATTGCATTATATTTGGCATTTTTGTATATATGAGATCAAATTCAAGCCCTGCACTTCTCAAGGAAAATTAAAATTCTGGTTTACATGGTAATATTAAATACAACTACATTAGATCAAGGAAAGTGATGCTCCTTTACTGACCTCTTGTAAATCAACAATTTACGGTTTCTGCTTATTACAGTATTAGTGGCTTTTTAGATTACAGTACTAGTAGTCTAGGAACTACAGATATTCATTATGGACTGAAATTATGTTCACTGGACAGACAGCAGTTCCTCAGGATGCTTTTATTATTTAACTACATGAAAATTTATCTATCTGTGAGTAAACATAATAATCTTCCACAGAAAAAAGCAGCCATAAATAAAGACCGCTGGAGTAGTTTTATCATTTATTACTAGAATGTCAGCGTTCTGCAGCAGAGAAGGCTCATTCATTTTCCACAAGTGGAAGCACAAGATTTCAGTGACCCTAGCATGACCTGAATCTTTTTAGTTTGCAAAAGCTAAAGGAGAAAACCAGTATTAGCTAAAGCATCAGTGGCTCCAGTTGATGATTCATGCACTGGAATTTTAATGCGATAGTATTCCTACAAACACGCTTTTAATAAGGCAGTAAACTATGTTTAGGTAAAGAGAAAAAATAATTGCTCCATTTTGGGCCATTAAAGCAGTTTTGTTCCTTACTTTACTCCCATCCTACTTTTTATTTTCATGGAAAGTGCAGAGCTAATAGGAGATGAATTTCAATTAGTCACAATTACAGTTGTAATAGGTTGCATGCATTAGGCGGCTGGGTTTCGTCAGAGAAGCCGCAGCGGCAGCCGTTGGGGCTGGTGCTCGCCCTGCTCCCAGGCCCTCAGCAGCAGGACGCCCTTCCAGAGCCACCAGCGCGACCGGCCAGGCGCAAAGCCCTGCGGCCCCAGCTCGGGGGACCACGCTGCAGCCGGCCGAGGAGCTGGCTCACCACTTCTCCCATGGCCTCCCTGAGCAACACCTGCTGTTGCATGCCCGCCAGCTTCTCCAGTCAACTCTCCTCGCCTGCGACGAGGAGGAGCCCTGGGAGGAAGGCTACAGCGACCACACTGCTGCCCATCCTTAGAGGCGCGGTCACCGCTGGGAGCACCGTTGCTTCCACCACGGTGTGCATGCAACGCCTCCCGCCAGCACATGCTACCAGGCTGATCCCGCTCTACTTGCGACCTGCAAAAAAGCATCCACTGATTTCATCCAGAATGAAGTGGTACCCAGTGCTCACAGAGGGAAGAAAAGCAATTAAAAACCCTACCTTTATTCTTAATTAAAAGCTGCTCTCAAGCTCGGTGCCACCAAATGAAGAATTCATCCAATTAGGCTAATAAGACTCACATTGTGAAGCTCAGCGATTAACACTTTCCTTTAAAAACCCTCCAGAAGTCCCGGTGGTCTCAAAGGTGCACTCACCCTCCCTCGTCCGGGGCTTTTCTTCCCCCAGCCGGGTAGCTCCACGCAGGCTCCGCGCTGGGAGCTGCTCCCTGCCCAAGCCCCCGGGCTGGCTACGTGGGACCCTGGGGAGGCTCATCCAGCAGCCGAGCCAGGAGAAGGGGGCTCGGCACAGCAGGCTCCAGGCTACTTTTGATAAAGGCAGCAAATGGCTGAATAAGAGGAGCACAAATGGAAGAAAGTTGTGGGGGGAGAAGACCGAGTATAAGCTGAGAAGAATTATTATTGTATCTGAAGTAGGAGGATAAAATGTCTATTTCTGTGCAGCTACAATAATCAGCATATATAGTTTTACTAGCCACTTCATTTTCTTTAAACATAAGCAAATCCTACTTTTTAACGTTTTGAATTCTAACATGTTTGAAGCAGGTTAGTAGGAATTTGACAAATGATACTTCACAGTTTTGACAAGATGAAATATATGAGGTGTAATACCACTATTTATTGAAGGCAAAACTAGGATCTGGAGAATTTGAGAGATTAAAAGTAAACACAAACATAAAACTTTGGTCATCCCAGTAGAGCAGTAGCATGGCCTGCAGAGAGCTGACAGACATCCAAATCAATTGCTGAACTCCACAGGAGCCTTGCCTCTGCACCTCTGTGAGCCCATCACCTATTAGACTGTCTCCAGAATAGGCTAGGGGCTGAAAAGTGGGCACATTTTCAGAAAGAGCAGGGATCTTGGATGCAGCTATGATCAAGTCTGAAGGAACAACATTCCTAAGAAATACAGCTGAAGAAGCACGGTGATGAGGAACAGAAACAGAGACAGGTGGAGAAAGACTTCTCCAGCTGGGCACTCTTTATAGCTTACATCTGCAGAGAACATGAAGTGGGAAGAGCAATGAAGGGGAACCAGAGGCAGAGTGGGGAGAAAGGGGGAGGTGCGACACCTCCCACAGACCATGTCTCCGAAAAGCCCCTCCAGATCAGCCTCATTGGGAGTTGTGGATTTAGCTTATAACCGAAGACAGGATAGTGCCTAATTACGATATCCAGCTTTACACCACGACAAAAGCAATGAGATTATGGTTAATAATAATTTAGTAGTAATAAAGGCGCATTCATCCCACAGCAGATGAGGTGCTGTAAGACTGCTGTTCGCCTGAAGAGCAATCCCCCTGGGCGCCTTGCAGCCCAGCCAGCTAGCTCTCGGGCAGTGTTTCTGCGCAGGTGTACTCGAGCACATTCCAGGACTGGGCACGCACGGATTTACATGGAAGACTAGCAGTAACAAACAGGGAAAACTAACAACCTCATTCGTTTATGCAAACGCAGCTGTGCACATCAGCTGGACATCAGGTAAAACTGTGCTGGCAGGGGCTGGTATCAGCTGGAAAACAGGCGGAGCAGGACTGCTGAAGAGGGTCTATTTACATGCCTGAGGCCAGGAAGCTGTTTGAGGAAAGTGTGAGCAGAAACATTATCATGTTTATTGTCTCCTGTCCTGATCACAGCAAGACTTGGAGGATGATAAAGAAACTTCTAGTGTCTTGAGAACTTCCCTAAAGGTCTGCCAAGCAGGACAGGAACCTTACAAACCACACCGAATAACTACCGATTTTCGATTTTCGTTATGTTCTCTAGCTAGCCAGGTAAACTACATCTTTAGGAAACTCCTGTTGTTGCACTCAGTCGACAGCAACTTCCCACAAAGACGGCTTTCCTGCTCTGAACCGGGTCCTAATTCAGATCTGGCACACAGAACTGACATTACATGAATTCATTTACTGTTTGGTCTCTTCTTCTGTAGTTGAAAGTTTAACTTGGAAGCCTGGATGATTGAAGGTATTTTCAATAGCATACACATTCAGTGAATGAGCTAATGAGTATGTGAACAATGCACACATGAACAGGCTGAGGAAATACAGGCATGGTGGACATCTGCACGAATGTGTGATTTTAAGGCTTAAAAAGAAAATACTGGGAGCCGGCAGTTCTGTGCGAAAATCTGTAACCGATGTAACCAAATACAAAGACGACAGATACTGAAAAGAAAACCCACTTCCTAACGTAGACCTGTTTTCTTTGTGTTACGCCTCAGATCTAGATATTTTTCTATACAACAGAAAAACACATCCACTAATTAAATTATTATTTAATTGGCTAATTAATGACTCCAGACAGATTTGCATTTGGGACTCATTTTGTTTTATACAATAATTATAGATAATTAATCTATCTCAAGCCTTTCTTTCCTAGCTAAATATGCTGGGTATCAAAAATGACAACAAATTGTAAATTAATCTGGAAAACAAAGCACAGCAGATGAAAGACTTTGTTAGAATTAATCAGGCACCAATTATACCACGGAATTAAGGAAACAATCAGCCTAGAAAACATTTCTGTAAATGGGCGTGTGTTAACGAAAACCCTTACCTTCCGAGTTGACAACGTTTTCGTTCAGCCAGTGCATTGCCTTTAAGCAGTCCTGATCGTCATTGAGAGTAAAATGATTGGAAGGGACTTTCCCTGTGTATCTTTGTGGCCACTTACTTACAACTTCTCTGTTAGTTGGGAGTTTACGGATATCTGCTCCAGTGGGAGATAGGACCTGCAAGAAATGAATAGATGAGTGAACGAATAGATGGCATATATGTTGGAGAACCATTAAGAAACATTTTAAAAAACAACGACACAAGCCATTTGAGTACCTAAAGGTTGCTGTCCTTGTGCATCCTAACTCTTCTTAACATTCAGCAGTAGCAAACACATCAGTGGCCACAGAGAAAATGGTTTCATGCCAGTCCGAGTACACACACAGGTACACACACGTGTGTATGTATTCCGTATTTTCTGTGGGATATGGGTGACCACTTTAAACAGCAGTGCCAGAAGAAGTGAATAACAATACGGGCAAAAAGCAAATGAAAGGGACTTCACAGCGAACAGCAGAAACGCGTAAATACACAGTTATTTGAATAACATATAACTTTGACACTTGAAAATTCTTTGTGCAGAAAGACTGTCTCCATCTTTTGTCAGCAGAAATCAACTTTATAAAATAAGAGATTCTGTCCCAGAGAAAGGGACCAAAACCTGCTAGATGGTTAAATGCCAGGATTCAGTAAAGTATTAATTGTATAATGCTACTTTACAGTAACAAAATCAATCTGAATTATACAGACCAAAAAAATGAGAATCTCATCTATGACTTCTACTGCACCAGTGATTAATGTCCTGAACAATGTTCTCGCTGCCAATTGGATCAACTGAAATACTATCTAGTCACACAAAAACAGGCATTACATCAAAAGATCTTACTTACCCAACAAGTAAATCCTCTTAATCATAGTCAGTAATGTTTTACTAGGCATTAATTTGACTTCTTACCAAATAAGGGACAACTTATAGACTACAGCTTTGTGTTCTAAAACAGAAACGAGATGATGAAAATAATTCCTTCCTATTTTTTGTAGAGCTTGAAAGTGAGAATAGATGACAATAGGTTTTCTTCTTGAAGGCACATAAAACCTGAGTTTTCCCTCGCTTTCTTTAACTTTCCTTCTCCTCTAGTGTAGTTACTTCCCATAACTTATTTTGCAAGTCTGAGTTTCCTCCAAACTTCTTTTTTTTAGGAGTGCTTAAAGTCATTCAGACCGTACTTCAACTTTTGTTTCATCCCCGTTGAACAGTGAATATGGATTGTTGTTTAACGTGCGATTCTACTCTGAAAAGTTACTACAGAAAAACTGGGGTTTTCTTGCTCCACAAATCTCTTGCACGCATGCAGTCCAGATTTCACTATGGGGCTGAACATGCCTCCCATTCACGTTTGTGACTTATGGTGAACAGCACTGTAAAAACCTGTAGACACATGCGCAGTTTGATCTCCTGGTTTTAAAGGCAAAATACCTTGCCCGTGATTCTATCCAAAACCAGACGCTACGGCAAAACCACTGCAGGCAACAGGGCTATACAAAAGATGGCCATTTGGTTTACACAGTTTGAAGGCCACGTGATGATACACAGGAAAGAACGAACCCTGCTCAGCACATCGGAGTCAAAGCTGAACCTGTAGGGCTGGAGATGAGCTTGATTCTAGGTTTCACGTATAACTAAGGGTCTGCTTCAATCTCACTGGAAACTTAACTGTGTGCTACAATACCATACAGCACCACGAACATGCCTGGGCACAGCCAACATCTGATATGAGTAATTAATTTGATAAGGAAATTGCCAAAACTAGGTCAAATGGTGTTAGACCAGCTGGGGTTAAGTCTCCTGTGGCTGGGGCCACATGTCAGCTGGGCCTACTCTTCAGCAGGTTCAATGGTCATGGTGGCAAAAATACTGGCAGCTTTGCTTAATATCTGACACTGACCAGTGACATTGCTGGTAGAAAATTCCATAAAACCTCTCATCTCCTCCAAATTCTATAGCTGCACCAAAATAGTACAACCTTCTACACTGAAGGGCTGCTAACTTTCTGGTTATACACTTGCTAAGGCCTACTCTACTGCTTTGCTAATCGCAGAAACACTATTCACTGTAAAAACTGAATATATTATTATGTTTTTCATTCTGCACACAATCTTACCTGGTATTTCTGTCCCGTACAGAGAACAAGGTAGTCATACGGTACTTTTTTCTCCTTGGAAACAACTACATATTTGGCAGCGCGATTTATGCCAGTCATTTTACCAACCACAACGTTAACCCAGGAACAAAGTGACATCTGTGCATAATCTTCATCATTAAAACAGTGGCTGCGAAGAAAGAATATCTGTAAGTGACATTTCAGCAGCTGACAGCAGGCATTAATTAGACATCTGGTGAGTTAGCTGAAGTCCCCTAGTGGTTCAAGTCTGTTCTCTCGCTGTGAGTTTACTGCAGTCTATAGTAAAAGATTAGTCATTATGAAATACTCAGTTACAAATTGACAACTTTCTGCTAAAACCAAACAATCCCTCCCAGCATTGGGCCATACAACCACATAATTTAAAAACAAAGTCAGAAAAATACACTTTACTCTGCTTTTTCTTTGCAGGCTGATGCGAGGAGGAGACTTTTGCACCTGCAAAGAAAATATTTTAACGGTCTCATTCTTTCTCCTATACAAGACTCCCTTGTACGTTTTTTTTCCCCACTTCATTTGGTATTCAGTTTCACTAGTAGTGGCTATGGTGAGACACAAATGCAATGAAAGCACCACTAGCATTTTAACATCCATGTTCCAAAGTATTAGTCTGAAAAGTTTAAAAATAAATAGAAAGCTAGGAAAACGGTTGTCAGAGCTAGAAGCAAAAGGCAGAGATCTCAAATTTTCTCTTGGTGACCCCTTTCCAAACAAACTTTTCCAAAATGCAAGAATGAAAAATTCTGAAAACATACTAAACCGACCCTATCCCCAAACTTTCAAAAGTCTCTAAGATGCAACTGAATTCCTCTATAAGATAAACCAAATAGTAACAGGAATAAAGGAGAAATTATCACATAGGCTATCCAAAAGAAAAAAAAAAAGCAGGCAAGTGAGAGACACACAAACAGTGTAGACGTGACAAATATTAATCTTCACTAATTTGTAACTGAACAACAATTTATTCTTAATGAAGATGGGGAAGCAACTTTTATAACTTCAAAGCAATTACCTTCAGTGCCAGGTAGAAAACAATATAAAGGCTTGCCCGTTTCAAGAAGCAGAGCCTCATTCCATATAGTAGTTATGGTTTCCAGGGCTTTTTGTCCCCGGAAAATCCTAGTCTTACGGACTAGGTGTTGTCCAAATGAGATACCTTGACAGAAATCTGATTTTCAGGGTGTGTATGGTGTGAGCATTCTAAGCGCCACACTCTGCAGTGTTAATTCAGTATCAGTACCAAAAAACTAAGGAACCTAAAATCACTTGTTGATCTTGAACATCTCAGACAAGGTAAAAGTAAACTTTTGCAGCTCTTAAATTTCAGCGGTGTTACAGTCTGTTTTCAGTGTAAAGTATCATATGTATCCCTATGCATGATGGAAGTATCAAAGATCTGGAAGCTGCTATTTAAAAAGCTAATTTTGAAGCAAAATCCAAATGAAATGAAACCTCTTTTAATGCCTCAGTAATGAAAATTAGAATTATTTCCAAAGGTCTTTCATGACTCAAGAGTATGCTTCCACCCTGCCCAACTAAGCAAATACCAGGATACTTTCTTATTATTGCATTTGTACTACCCTCTCTGCTTAATAGACTTCTGGAAAGACAAAGATTCCTGAAGATAAAATACTTCAATACAGATGTACAGTAGACGTATCATTATAAAAGTGCATGGAGGACCAGAGAAAACATTTTCAATGAGGTCCGTTATGACTTTTGAACGCCACCGAGTCTTGCAACAGCCCATTATGAAAATACACAGTACCTTGCTGGCCATTCTGCAAATCCAGCTAGAATCAACTCAGTCCCTTCCTGACGCTGAAAACTTAAACCAGGCAAGATTCTGTTAAATTAGGTTCTTCCAGTAGAATTGACGATTAATGTTAATCCCAAACCCACCTATAGCTTTGTAGAGCAACAAGCCCACAGGATCCAGTGAAAAGGAATGCAACAGGTTTTAAATAAGCAAAGATGATAAATGGCTGGGGTTACACAGATGTCTGGTTTATGAGATCAGAGTGACACAGCAAGATGATGGAACTTGTACATCTTGTGTGAGAGGAAGCTGAGTCTCACCCCTCCTAGCACTTCATGCCTATGAGGCAAGACGGGAATGGCCAAAAAAGAAATCCTGGGCTTCACCCATTCTGTGATCTGAAGCCACTGCAGAAAAAATATTCTATCTACTGAATAACGCTCATGGCCATTCAGAGGCTCAAGAACTTTACCTCCTATTGATACTGAGTGATGAAAAATATTCCACTTCCTTCCACAGGACTAAACATAATGTGATTAAATAGAAGGGGCCTCAGCTCATGTTCAAGCATTTCATGCCTTTATATTATACGAGCAGCTGCAGCAGAGAACTCCAGAGAGAGACACAGCACAAAGAGCTGTTATTTTGCCATTAGTACCAGAATATACAATTTAAAACAGAGCTGATTGCTATGCATTTATTGTTATTACCAAGTTCCTAAAATTGTTATACAGGATGCCACAGAAACAAATAAAGTTGCTTTCATGACCTGAGGAACTTTAGGACTGAATGACCAGGCTTTCTGAGGTGCTCCACACCCTCTGTGCTCACAAATACCAGAGGCAGATAAATAAGGGGAGAAAACCACTGACAATTCTAAACTGTAATCATGTAGAAATCTATAAATAAAATGGACATCAAGGACAGATGAGGGTTTGCAAAAGCACCTTTATAATTGAGGTGCACAGCTCCCAGGAGACTGACACTCCAAAATCACAGGGATGCTTTCAAAAATCATACCCTGCAGAGTTCAATTTTCACTCCTAATCTGCTTTCAAATTTTAACAGCTAATTCTGGTGAGGCAGCTATGAACTGCAACTTTCTGTCAGGAAGGACGTTCTGTTATTACAACTCTTTTTCACAGTATACTTCGGAAAAAGAGTACATGCATTTACGTAAGCATATAATTGCTTCACTTACTATATTTGTACTGAAACACACCCCTTTCTACAACAGAAAAATCAGTTCAGGTAACTACTTATAAAAAATTCCTCAACAAGGCAAAATTCTAAATGAGGTATAACGTGGTTTTAAATAGGTTCACATCACACCATTTTCCTGTCTTTGCAGAGACTTCATTTTTAAGGTTCAGCAAGCAGACATTGAGATGTTTGTCATTTAAAGAGCTGGTCCTTTAGTGCATTGCCACTGAGTAAAAGGTTTGGTAAAAAACAATATGCAAGTTCCAGAGAGTCACATGCCGAATCTAAATAAATTGTACTAAGTTCATTCTCCAGCTACTCAAAATAACCAATTCCTTTTAGTTCTATGCTTCTCAACATCCAGAACAATCACGTTCCTGTCTAGAGTGAGGATTCCACTATTTCAAAACAAGAAATAAAACCTTCAAAATAAATATACTAAATTTAAGTGAGAATGACATGCTGTGAATTTTAATGAGGTAAGACTTCATCCTACTAAATGGAAGGTATTTTAGGTATCGGCAAACAAGAAAACTCATGAAATGTTTGACCCCTCACTAGACACAAGCATAGCTATCTTTCGCAATCTTCCCTTCAGCTGTTTTGCACCAGACCCGTGGCTCTGCCAGCCCCGGGGAGGTAAATGTAAGGGACAGCACTGGGGCTGGGGCTGGAGATAGACTTCCACAGCCCAGTGACTGGCACGCAAATAGCTCACAGGCAGCAGAACTGGTGCAGCACAGTTCTTCCAAATTTATCAACAGCAATAATCCTAAACTTTCCCCCATCTGCTCAGCAAAATTCCCACTATCACCAGCAGGGTCTGCATCTTGCCACATGGCTGGTAGGTCACTGGTCACATTGCAAACATGAATTCTTACACTCTCTTTTGTTCAGCATTATTTGGAACAAAACTCACGGAAGTTAAAAACTAAATAATATTTAAAAAGCAAGGATACGTCTTTCGTCAATTTTTCTTTAATCTGGAAATCTAAACAATCTAAGAAGTCTTGGAAAGCACAGACCAGTGTCCTAGTATAATACAACGGATTGCTGTCCTGAAGTTACTGCTTTAGCAATACTTCCCTAGTAATAGTTATATTCAACTCACTTTGCAGGTGAATGCATGGTGTACAGACAGACTGGATTATTTTGAGGCTATCTGTCTATGTATCTGTCTAAAATTTAGGACAAGTTCACAAGAATTACAGAGTGTTATGTTTTCCTTTGAAGCTATGGAAGTGTTTAGATATTAAATCAAACCTGTTAATTAAAAATCTTCTATGTTCGGAGCCTGGTAGGTCTTTTCCTGGAAGGCCATGAATTGAAATCAAGGTCAGATTGTTGAACTTCAGATGTGGACTGTGGAAAGAAAAACAAAATGCCACAGTTCAACCAGCGTAAGTTTGCTGAGGCTCCGCTTGGTGCAAATATAATGCAAGTGCATTTCAATGTATGGTTATACACAGTGTTTACACCTTAGTTTCCATCACTGTGACTTTAGAGCTGTACAGCATCCAGCAAAAGATTGTCTCGATCCCGACAGCGATAGTTAGACTCTACCATGTAACTAACAAGCTCCGTTCCTAAGACATTATGGCAGGACTTACCTTCCATGATTACAAAAGATATTCTAAGACCACCAGATCTTTGCTCAAACACCTTTGCTGCTCATAGCTCACCTTTTGCAAGCTGCAGGAAAGGAAAGAAGAACTCCTGACAACTGGTAACTTGTTGGCTTCCTGCAGCAGGTCTACTCAAATTAGGAGGGCATATCAAAGCAACAGCACAGATTTTAATTCCATTTTCAGGAGGATACAGAAAGTAATTCCTTTACACAGGCCAGGTAAAAAGTGTTTTGTCATTTTGCTAAGACGCATGTGTCTCTGGACACAAAAAGAAGAATACTTCCACTGCAGTTTCATTAATGCCAGAGTGTGGGGGGGAACAAGACTGACAGTATGTTGAACTAAATGTGATCTGACATTTAAAAACAAATAAATATTATGAGTGATTAAGCCTTCTAATCTTCAAGGCTTTCTGTAAGTTAAGTATGGATTGATGCAAATGGTACAAAGGAATCAGAATGTTTTTTCGCAACCAATGTTAATTTGTTATTCATACGTTTAAAAAATATATTCAAACAAAGTTAAAGGTCATACTTAAACCAAGGAATTTCAAGGTTATGGCTGCCCCTCTCAAAATGCATATTAATAGTTTAATTCTGGATTATGGATTATCTATGGTAAATCTCCATGCATACTCAGGCCGAGTACAATGTAATAAATAACCTTAATGTAACAGAGTGCATATATTTATACAGATTACGGGCCTGATTCTCATTTAAATTAAGGTCACTCTGCAGAGGTGGGTGTATATAGAATTTGCTCTTCGTTTATGGCCACATTATGCTGGCTGAGCAATACAAAGTGGTCTTCATGTAAATGAGAGTTAGCCTGATACATTAAGCTGAATTTAAAGTGTACAGAATGCCATCTGCACTCACGGAGCACTCCTAGTGGGGTGCAAATGTGAACAATTACAATAACTTTACGCACCTAAATAGTATGACTCCTTGGCATTTAGTTTACATTAATTATGAAGAAAATTACTACAACTGTACATAAACATCCTAGACATTCTCCTATCCTGCCTGCCCTCATAGCAATGAAGATTCTTTGCAGCTTAGAGCTGAAATCATCTCTGTACATGCTGCATGGCCTGTTGCCAATAAGTCTCCAAATCCAGGTGCTACAATAAGATGAAGTTCAAATTACACTAACCATATTTCGGATGAAAATGTCGCAAGCAAGCGTCAGAAAAATGGCAGAATGAAGGTCCTAGGCAACATTAATATGCTTCTTTTGCATGATTGCACCATGATGCACTTTATTGATCTGGTCACATACTATTTTCTTCTGCAGATGCTCTACCTCTATTTAGTCCATACAGTCATCCAGTATTTCCACAGTCATATGGTATTTGTTCAGTTCTTCCCCATTGAGTGCGAGGCTTCAATTCAGACCTTTCACTCAGTACGATTTACTAACTAATGATTTACTTCTACCTCAGCGCTCCCATGGCATTCCCATATGCCCCAAACATTAATTCATGTTTCCCATTCATTAATCTTGCAGGCATCAAAATGTTGATTAGCATCTCCTTAGAATACTGTGGTGAAATGAGTCATATCTTTGATTCCCATTTTACACTGAGAAAAATCAAGGCACAAAGAAAAATGGATTAAAGCTATCAAAAAGGCGCACTGATGTTGGAGGCAGAACTGAAGAGACCCAGAGGCTGGTACCTGGCATTGCCCTGTGCTCAGAGTGCGAGCACGCTGCCCTCCCGGGTCCAAGAAGCTGCAGACCTCCGTGCACAATTTCATGCAAATAATGGTCACAGTTTCAAAGAGAGAGGTAAAACTCTTCTTCAGCTAAGAATCAAAATTTGTTAAATGCTTAAAGCACAGGCTGACATTTGTGAAAATTATCAGAATCTTTAAATAAGTAAAAAAAACCCCCTAGTACCTTGTATTACAAAAGCTTGATTTCAGAACTGTAGCTGGTATGCCTAACCTTTAGATTTTAAATATGTGTGTAAATAGATATACACATGCATATATACAGGCACTTAAATATAAGCCTGAAAACTACAGGCAAACTGTCGGTGCTTAGCCACGGTTACTTGTCAGGCACTGGCACACAGAGTTACAAGGAGGTAACAGGTTTGAGTGTTTTGACCAGTGACTTATGCACATTACCACACTCTATATCATTCTCCCCTTTCCTCTACATAGCATTATTATTTCTAGGCTAACAAAAGGATGGTTTATTTATTATGGCTCTTGATTCCTTACTGCTGCCTAAAAGCTCTTAATAACTGAAAACCAGCAAAGGCTCTGAGAAACAGGTAGCGCATGTTAGGAGAGCGAATGTCTTGTATGCTTCTAATACACATAACAATGCCTAACATGAAGTAGGGTAAAAGCAGAGGTTCCCATTTGGTGAAAAAGTCTTCAAGTTAAGAGCCTGAACGAACGCAACATTAAACAAGTGCACCTGCATTTTAGAAGCAAATAATTCCAGCAGGGATTCATGTTGCTGTGGATACAAAGGGAAGAACAGCTCAAAGATACCGGTAAAGCAGGGAGGGATTAGAGTATCTAGGGAAATAAGTAAAAGGTATTGGGTTTCATTGCACAGTTCTAGAGGACAGCTTCAAAAAAAGTCTAAACACCCTTGTCCTCAAAATAAAATGGGATTGCCAATTTACCGTGAGCATAATGAAAGGAACAAAAAAGTTTTAGTACATTATTTATCTATATCCTGGCACTTGTGAATCTGTTAGAATATTCCTTGCTAGTTATTCTGGATTTTTGCCTGATGTCTTGCTACCTTTTTTTTTTTCTTGTGTGTGCAGTGCAATGATGAAGGCTGAGATGGTGGAAAGTGCCTGAACAAGTTATTTAATTAATTGCTTTCATTAAACCCCTCATTATCAGAAATAGTAAGTCAAATCACTTTTGTTACAAAAAAGTAAAGTGCAGTGAAGTAATCTATGTGAACCTAGGTGTTTCAACTTACTTAAAATGATGCATCTCGCTTTTTAAAAATTTTTCCAGTCATTTATAAAAACTAAAATAAAAAAGGGTGACAGAAGATAACGCTTTATCTGGCTACCCACATTGGTAACTATGTGCACTATTCTCCTGTGCACATAAACTTTAAACAGTAACTTTCATATCTGGAATTATAACCTATCCAAAAGTAAAGTCCTAATTATACCGTATCCTCAACTTTGCTGCAGCAGAGCACTTGTAAAAATGGCAGCTTTAGATCATTCTAAAAATGGTAAGAAAGTCTCTTTTCAGCACTAGATGCTGAAAACTTAGATATGATAAATTCTTGCATTAATGAAACTCTGAAATCAGAGAAATCTCTGTTCTGCAACAACAACAAAAAAAGAACCTTAAGATTTTTGTGGGAAGGAAGGAGCCCAGAATGAGAGATGATGATGAAGAGAGAGTCTCAGCGGGCAGTAACTTGGTGTTCAAGGCACGGAAACTCAAAGTGCCCAGTTACGAGTCTCGCTGTAAAAGGCAAATACAGACAGTATTTCTCCTTTTTCCAAATAATGTAACAATTTATCCAAAGTAGGTCTTTTTTTTTTTTTTTAAGCACCCCAAATATTTCAAGAATAAAGTAATCAAGACATGACTTGGAGAACAGACTCCTCCAAAAGGAAAAGGTTTTCTAATAGATTTTCCAGCTCTACATAGAACTACAAATAGAAATGCTCAGCTTAAGAAAGGCTGCTCATATTAATAACAACAGAGAAAGCCCCACTCATTCTTATTTTCAATAAAGGATAAATATGTTACGTGGCATTACAGACTTTCTTTGAGTAATCTTTACGAGTAATGTGTTTTCATTTTGCCACCGCACTAAATTGCTTTTGTTTGCTCGGACAAAGCCTATTGCTTTTGCTGGCAGAGCTGTAAAAGCCTTTACCCTTCTCTCCACTTCCTCCCACTCTCTGGGCAGCTATATTTGACTCAGACAAGTAAGAATCAACACAAAATCAAGTATGAAGACATGTGAAAACATAGCAAAACCATTTCCCTGTATGACACTCATGATGCCATTTGAGTAGTAGGAAGGCTCTGCAACTGATCCTACAACACTTGGTTATTAAGCTTTTAGTAAGAGTGTCAGTAACAGAAGCAGCAGAAAGGGTTTATTGTTTGTATCAACAATTACCAAAAGCGTCTGTTCTCAAGCATCTTATGTAAGTGCGTCAATTACAGACCTCGGAACAGGATTTCAGCTTAACTGCTGACCAACAGATGTCCATCTAGAAGTTATCCCTCTTTAATTACAAGTAAACAAAGATAAGCCAGTTCTCCATTGGATCAACCTTAGGAAAAAGTGTTAAGATTGTGAATGAATTTGCTCAATGAAAGAAGGGATAACAATAAAGTCTTTACTGGGACACTTTTCAATGCAAGGGTCAAGAAAGGGGTTTTCCACATATTCCTTTGTTCTATAAACTGCGCCCATGATGACTGATCCTCCCAAGACCAGCGATAGATGTATCAAGAACACCACCAACTGAAATAAAAAGATCAGTGAACCTAATTGCCAGTAGCTCACATTTAACTTGACTGCCACTTTTGACACCAGGGGATAGATAAGTTAGTTGCTTAATTCAGTGGGAGAATTCACATCTTTTTCTTCCCAAACACAACTACTTCCATTCCAAGAGAGGCCACAGCATTGGTGAAATTCATCATCCTTTTTAATTTCAGAAAACAATCTAAGTTGTTCAGAACAGAGATTAAAAAGAAAATGTTTGGTTCTGATTTTGATTTTAAAAATACTCAAGATGTAATTTCTTTAAAAACAAAAGAGACGCTTTTTTAAATGACACCTCAGCAAAATATTTTGTGATGTCCCTATTACTTCCTCCTGATATCAAAACATCATTCTCCCTTCAAAAACTTACATTTTCATCGAACAGTGCTTTTTCTTACTGTTTTTTTCAGAAACTTCCCACCAGGTTTACTGGTGATTAATTTTACCAGATGCTGTATTCCAAAGAAGAGCAGCCTATAAGCCCAGAGCATGCAAGCCACCGCTGTCACCACTTCTGCAATCTTAGCAAGAATCATTAAAAAGCTAAGTAATATTTACTTTGACCTTTAACATCCTTCAAGGATGCTGAGAGTGTTTCTCTCTCCCCAGCTGGCAGCTCCTCCTCATTGGGGGTCTCTCCAAATTTTGAGCTTGACGGTTTGATTCTACACAGGATTTGGAGGCACCTCCTTGGTGTTGAAGTCCAGTGCCCACTATCACAAGACCAAAAAAAAAAACCCACAACCACCCAACAAAACCTCCCAAAACTCCACTATGCCTACTGGAAGATGTTCTCTTTTCCACAGTGACAATTCTCTCTAACTTCTGGCCCATATTCATTGGATACCAATTTATAGCTACTTGGACTGGATAAGGACATCAATCACAAACTTAAGTAGTTGGGGTTTTTTTCATGTTTAAGATAGCCTTACTCTTGCAAAGCTTTTGTTGCCCCTGGAACTGCCACTTTACCTCCTTTTGTTCAACAAATATTTTCTGCTTCCTTCTTTGCTCTCACTAAAACCTGTGTCTCCTCTCTGACCCTAGCTCATGTGGTGTCCCTCCCCTGTAGCAGTCAACCCCTCTTCAACACCCCATCTCAAAAGCTGTTCCTCTCCAGTTAAATGTTGATTCTCCTGCTTGCGTAGAACAATTAGTCCTCACTTTTTTTCCTTTAACTGGTTAGTCCTAGATTCCCTTCCATCTTGTAATTTTAATGCTTGTCTCTCTTTTGTCTGTGCTGACCCTTTTCCTAGACAGTATCATTAAAAACATTAGCAACTCTGACTCTGTTGCATTTCAATGCTTTTATTAATTTCCCCTTTTTTCGGTAGCTTCACATCACCCCATGATCTTGATTTCTCCCTGAACATTACCAAACGTGTCTTTTTCCAGTTTCTTTCAAACTCCCATCCATATCGTAACTAGTTTTTCTGAAACACCTCAGCCGCCCTTCTGTCACTGTCACTGCTTTTATCCCTCCTAACCACTTCTCATTTCCCAGCAACTGTTTTTGCTTTCCTCACCTATGACAACTCAGCTTTCCCTATTCTTTTTTTGCACCATTCTTCTCTAGCAATTGTGGCTTTCTACTGTAATCCAGTTGAGTCTTTTTTCCTTTGTTAGACTAATTCTTTTCCACGCTTTGCTTCTCAACCCATATTGACCCTTGCAATTTTACCACTAAGCTCTTCTCCTGCCCTTAACCATCTCCTGTTAAGCTTTCTTCTCAGAAGTCTCTTTGACTCTGCATCTTGCTGGTACTTGCAAGGTGTATCCCAGGCTTTGAACATGTGTATCAATTAACACATGTAACATCCAAATGCTGCAATACAGCATTTAGGAGCAAACTTCTAACACAACTTAAAACTAAGTCTTAAGTACTTGCATACTTACATACTTGCCTATTTACTCCTTTAGTGTAATATCACTTCAGACTCAAATGAGAACTGCCTTAACATTCTGCACTAAGAAACACTGCGAGCATAAACTGAATTTTTGCAGCAAAGTACAAACCAAATTAGGACTCATCTGACAACCCAGCTACAGATTTCTTAGGACGCTCTTTAAAAAACTATAGTATTCACTCAAGATCTGTGGTATTTCCAGGATCTAGCTTATTAAAATCAGCCTGGCAAAGTCCTTACAGTATGAATTGTTACGTGACAGAACAGGAAAATCTAAAGGGCTCTTCCCTTGACCCATGCAAAATACATCGCTGAATCAGACACATCCATGTACTTCTGTGGGACCATCCACAGCTGGAAAGTTTACAAGATTAGCACTACCACCCCACACGTAAGTTGGCTTTGAATTTGACCAAATCAGAGTACCGTCCAACCACTGCTTTAGTGGGAGCATTTCCTTACTAAAATTTCAATTTCCATTCCATAAATGTTTCAGCATTTCATCCTGTTCAAAATATAAAACAGGGCAATTATTTTTCTAGACAGAAAATGAGGGATATCTGATGATGGCCTTGGTAGTTACAGTCTCTAGCTGTTTAAATCTAATCACCTGGCAGATTCAAAATCACAGTTGAGAGACATCAACACAATTTTCCACAAATAAAGATACCATAAATTGGGCAGTAAAACTAGACCGTGGTTGAAATTTTCCTGTTTTGTCTGCTCCTGTACGAATGTTTCAGTGAATAACATACAGTGCAAATTCCAGCTTGTTAACAGGACATTTTTAATATTATTGGCCAATCACCCATGTTAAAACTAAGGGGGGTTTGGGTCTGGGTTTTGGGGTGGGTTTTTTTTTTTTTAGTTTGTTTGGGGGGGTTGGGGGGATTGTTTGGGGTTTTTTTTTAATGGCTGTCTGCTTACCAGACCCCAATTTTCCATATTATTGCAGAGGAGATTAACATTTTGACTCTGCGATGTGGCTTGGTACAGATTTGGCAGTGCTGCCTTCAGAGAGATGGAAAAAGCACGCACCCTAGAAAAGCCCATGGATGTCAACAGATAGACTTCCCTTGAATTTGAAGGATTTGAGATTTGTTCCAATATTTTTGTCGTAGCTTATGGCCAAGGACCATACATTCTCCTCCTGACAGCAAGAGCACACAGAAAAATAAGACACTCCTAAAAGTTACATGTTCTGAGGCACCACCCTAGTGCCATGTCCTCTTGACAGAAAGCTGGCAGCCCAGGAAGGACAGGGACACGGCTGGTGGAGGAGTCAGCTGGGCCAAAATTCCTGATCTCAAACATCTGCATGTAGCAGCTGCAGATCTGGGCCTCGCAGCACCTCGAGCCCTGGCAGGCTGATGAGCACAGCTGCCACGCTGATATTGCATCCCTTAGCACAAAACAGCTCTGAGAGGTGCAGCACCACAAAACCATGTAATGCCCATCTCTTCACCAGGGCAACATGATACTTCTCCAACAGCTCCTTCCCAAACGGCCCATGCAACTGAAATTATGCCCGATTAATGCAGAGATGCTGCTGACCACCAGGCTCCTAGGGAAACAAACCGCACAACACGATGTGTTACAAGTCACGCCACAGTGTAGTGCGGTAAGACGGGTACTGGAAGCAACCGAGCTACAGCACTGTGGAGCTCCATCTAAGCTAACTGATCCGCATTAGAAGTTTGGGGAATCTAGATAACACAGCACGCAGTAAAGATTCACCATCTCATTACTGCATCTTATGTACTCCCAACTCTCATTGCAATGTAAAACCTCATTCAGACTCACCTCCTTCCTGGGATCTGGAGAGTAACCACAGCAATTCAGAAAAGGAACCTTCAAATTTCAGCTCATCAAGCATTCAAAAAACCCCAAGCAAGTACCTTCAAACAGTGACCTTCACTTGTCACAACCCTCACTCTGCCCGTTAGAGTATATGCATATATACATATGAACAGGATCAAATCTACACTAATCATTAGAGGGACGGACCACACCTTAACCAGCCAACTAATTTTTCCTCCATAACAGTCTGAACAGTTAACCCATAAGCAGTTCAGAGACTGCTTTGAAGAACTCGGTAGTTATACCTCCACAACAGCTCTGGGAAACAAACTTCAAACAAAGAAAAATAAATATGAGCAGAAGAGCAAGTACCTCTCCTTCATCGCTTTAGCAGAGAACTGGAAAACCTAAATGCAGTGTTTGCACTTGGAATGCTTCTTTATTTGCTTTGAACTGCATCGATCAGAGAGGTACCAGATGCTTCGGGTAGTCAGGTTACCAAGCTCTGTACAGCGCTGCTGAAACAGCCATGCTAATGTCATACTTAGCCACCAGCAGAGGTCTGATAAATACAAAATATAATTCTATAAAAATTCTTCTGCTATTTCAATTTTGAAACAGGCCTTTTATGAGAAAACTATTATTTCCAAGATCAGTTTTAACATGCCCAAGAAGTTATGAGTATGCATATATAAACAGCAACAAAAGAAAAACTACAAATACTTACAAATTTAAAGTGTGAAAGGATAGTTTGGGCTGAGACAAACGTTTCCCTATGTTTAAGGGGCAAGTACTTAAAACTGAAATAATCTTGCTTAAAACTGAAAACTGTCTCTAAAGCAAGACAGTAACTATAAAATAGCCACATATCAATGCTAATTGAGCATCATTTTTTGGCACAGGCATGTCAAATGGCTGCTAGGAAGGCTGATCTTGACCCATACCCTCTCCCCTAGTTTATGTCTGGTATCAGTCACTGACAGTGTTCATTGTGATTCTGACTGCGCAACAAGGCGAGATATGACCTATCTTATTTATCTCTGTCACAACTTGATCTCTATTCACCAGAAATGATGGAAGGCAACAATGTCTGAAGGACGCAGGCCCGGTGACACTGAACACATGGTCGACTACAACATTGTTCTGGATTCGCCTTGGTATGAAAAAAAGGCAGTCAAAAGGAAGCACATGTATATCAATTCATGTGGCAAAGATAGATAGTATAAAACAATGAAGATCACTAAACCATTCATTACATGTTAGCTCTGTGATCAGCAAGTAAGCACTAACTATTTAATTAGTCAACTAATTAGTGACAGGCAACATGGAAGGCTTCAGATGTTCTCAGACAAATGCAAAGATAAAAAGCCTAATTAAACAGCAAGCATTATGCTAACTATTGCCAAACAGGACAGATGTGCAGGATATTGTATAATACTGTGCTGCCAGATAACAGCAGTTGTAGCTGTTCTGTCAAAAACCATGCTTTAAAAATCCCTGCCACTTCTAAGCAAGTCTCAGATACCTTTAACTCACAAAGGGAGGCAGGCACTATCCTGCAGACAAAAACTCACCGATTTACTGCTTTAGACTCAAATTCTACTTTAAGAAAAAAGTTCAGGGCTTTGACAAAAATTTAATCTATCTGCTTTTTAAATGCAATTATTATTTTAATGTACCCACATGGAAAGGGAAATACAGTTCACAACATTTTCATACAAAATATTGTGATCTTAGCCACCATTCATTTATTGCTATTTTGTGTAGCACATTATGTGTATTTCCAATGTCCTCAGAGAATAAGTCATTGTTTACACCAGAGGTTGGATTAAGGAGGTTTTCAAAATCATGGATTAAAAAGGGTTTTCCCTATAATCAGAAGACAATAACGCTTTCCACAGCTATATGCAAAGAGGTGGATAAAAAGCTAATTGGTTCACTACACTGGAACCAATGACAAGATACTGCTGTGAGCAAGCTTTTTGCATTCTTGCAGCCAAACTTCAATCACCTGCTGTCAGGGCATACTAGTTAGCATGCTGTTCCGTGAATCATCTGCCAGAATAAATTGAAAATGCCTTTTTTTTTTTTTTACTTGTACGTTCTTCTGGCCTAATGCTGCTGCCATGACCATCATTCTTAAGTTATCAAAGAAAACAAGAAGGAACAAAAAAAACCCCCTGCCCTCCCAGTAAATTAGTATTTAGCAATGAAGTTGTTTGTTATTTTTTTTTTTAAGCATCTCAATACTTGGGAATTGGAAAAGAATAAATGCTGGGCTGTAGCTTACATATGTATAGGGGAACATTGGTTTAACTGAGGACTATGCAACTCAGTATCCCCAATTTTAGCTGTTCACAGTTTTTAAAACAAATTAAACTGCAATTGATATTCCTCCTGGTGAACCTCACCTCCAAGAATTGGCATTTGCAGAACTCTGAACTGAACACCCATAACTGCTTTTCTCATATTCATCGGTACTGATATTCTGTACTCATGAAAACAGATTTTACACTCACACATCACTTTCAGATACAACTTTCACTGAATACTTACAAGTTGAATATTTAAAACAGTTTTGTAATTTATAAATTTAGTATATGTATACTTGATATCAGTAGGGATGACAAAAAAATTTTAAAAAACTTCTCTTAGTCTTAAATCATACTCCTTTTCAGGGTCTTCGTACATGTAATTTATCAATGTTAGTGGCTCACAGTACAGCGAATGTAAGTGGGGGGGCACGCACATATTGACCAGAATATCTGAGAAAGCTCTTTCTGGGTTTTGGGTTTGTGGTTTGTTTTTTTTTTTTTCCCCCAAGGGAAACTAAAAATAAATAAAACTTGTATTTTAGCTTAACCTCTCTTCGGAGTTTCTTTGACTTGATTCACTCCGACGCTGAAAGGGCTTTCTCCCCACCTCCGACAACAAAGGGGAGGCAGGAGCGCCAGTCGGCACTAACAGTTTGGAGAGCAGAGAACAATAGAGGCTGAGACTCCGTGCTGCTGGGCTGAGCTGCTGTTCACAAGGGGAGTATTTGTTCAGTTGCTACTTCTCCTTCAGGACTGGACATCACTCTGAGTTTACACCGCTTTAACAAACGGTCTGATGCAATTTATATAAGCCTTGTCTTAGTGCTAGAGAGTGACCTAAGTCCTGGCTTTGTGCGAGGGGAAGCATATAATTGCACTGCCCAGGAGGAGCCTCATGCAGGAATTGTGGGAATCGCAAGTCCTTCCCTGCTTGCCATGCTCCTGCAGGGAAGTTAATTACTGCAGCAATTTATGATGCAACTCGTGCCCCCCCTTCCACAGCGCCTCAGCTCCGCTGCCCAGCTCGCTGCGGCTCCTCACGTGTCACGCAGCAGCAGCAGCCGCCGAGGCGCGGCCTCCGGAGCGCTTTCACACCTGTACCTACCGACAGCCGGCCCTGCACATGAAGGCAGGCCAGGCGCTGTCGGCATTATGGCCAGCACACTGCCTCCATCGTTTGCCTGGTTCTTGAATAAAAAAAATTCACGTGCATCCTCAAGAAAAGTAGCACTAGAGCTGAAAACACGTCTGCGTGGGATTACGCTCCAAGAGAAAAAAATCAGCAGGAGATATTTATTTGAATGGTGAAACATGAATAACGAGATCACCTTCACTAACCTAGCGTTAGATTAAGCACAACGAATGCAATTCTCCAGGGCTCAGAGTACCCCAAGCATCAGGAAGAAGCCTCCCCTACTAGCAGGTCATTCCATATACTCTTCTGCAGCATTTCTGCACTGGCCTTTGAAGTAATGGGCACCGATCTGGGTGCACCAGCGCTCTGACCTCTGTGATGATCTCTGCTTCGAGAAACTCCAACCGCGAGGTAACGAGCCACAGCGAAAGACTGAAGCAGCATTTTGCAAGACGAACAGTTCACAGCGCACAGTCCCCCTCCGCCGCGCAGTTCGGGTGGGTAGGCCGCCGTGCCCAGGGTTCGGGTGGGTAAGAAGCGGTGCCCAGAGCTGCTCCGCGGCACTGCTGGAAGGGCGACGACGCTGAACTTCCCCAGGGGCGCTCTGCCGCGGGGGACGCGCAGCCAACTGCAGTGCCGCTGCCCCCGCACAGTGGGAGCGAGAGGCGGCCTGCTGCAGCTCGCCAGCGAGGAGAGGGAACTCGTGATTATTTCTCGGTTCAATGGAAAATGTATTTCTTCAGTCTCAAACAAGTTGAAAACACTTGTATAATCTAGTTCTAATAATTGTTATGTAGGTGAGTGAATTACATTTGTGTGTTTCCATGGTGACTGATAATGTAAAATAATTAAGTATGAAGGAGAAAATGAGGAGAAAACTACTTCCTCTTTTTAAGGATTAGGGGCTTGCAAATTGATTCAATCTAGCTATTTTTAGTGCATGTAACCTTTGCAAAGAATGTTAGAAAATTATGAGTAAATTAAACTAAATTGGCCTTCCCATTGATCAGGAGACTATCTGCTGCTGACGTGAAAATTAAAAAAATAATCTTTCTTAAATTTATACATATATTAATATACATTCTGTGACATTTTGCACTAAGTGCTGACTGCTTGCTTTTTGCATTCTCAGAGCAATACTCAGTTTCTCTTAAGCGGGAGCAATCCATTTGTGCAGCGCTGAAGACAAGCACTCTCTCTGGCGTACAAAAAGGAGATGTTCTGCAAGCACTCTGCTAGCATACGGTTCAAACAAAACTTCTGGCTGAAAAGTCTTGGCTGAGGTATCTCAGAGGAGGATACCTATAAAGGATTGCCCCACAGACACAATACTATCTGTATGTCCCGTTCACTACAGAAAGACCTAGCTTCTGGCTGACAGACTTGGTTGGACCATAAATATGCTTTGTTTTTCCTCACAGTATTTCATACTGAAAGCATAGTAACAAACAGCACTGGATGGGTAACAAGAAAATGGCTAATAGCTCTAAAGTACATTTTAAATGGAATTTTGAGTGCCACTGAAAGCTTAAAAGGTGCCGAGAACAGGAGCATGAGTGAAAAATGATTTTACCCCAAGAGGGGAAGCACTAGAGGAAGTCAGGAACTAAGAAAAAAGAGCAAGCAGCAGGTATTTTTTTCTTCACTGCTCCAGCGATATAACAACAGCCATAATGCACTTCAACATTTTCTTCTCTTGCCATGTTGATATGTTAATTTGTGATGTTATTAATGTTTTTTGTAGAAGTACAAACTCTTGGCTTAACTGAAAAAAAATTTCATTTCTATGCCAGCCATAAAAATGCCAGCCTCCCCCTTAGTTTTTGCAACGAACATTTTGTTGTAATGATTGCATACAGAATTTGAATTTTATATGCATTTCTGCAAGTCTTTCAAGGCATTTCTAGTACGTGTGTTTAATCTATAAGGAAAACAATTGCCTAAAAGGAGTTGCATTGTCGTATACACAGTCTGACTTCCTGATAACCCCGTAAAAGCAGTATGGAGGGGGTACTGGCATAGAAGGTGCAAGCAGCAAGAGAGACCACCCCTGTCCTAACTTCAGAAAGTCTGTAAAACAGCAGACTTGTCCACAAGTTTACTCTGACTTCAATGGTGGAAGGTATAAAAACAATGGCATACATTTATTCCTCTTCTCAACCAGTTTATACTGGTTTATACTTTATTTACTCCAGTTTGGATAACTCAAGGTAACCACAGCAATTCGATTTGCAATTCTACTGCTGAAAAAATCTTCAAAGTGTGCTGATGGCCTGCATTCTTGGTGGGCCACTGAGCAGGCTATGGCTGCCAAAGTGCAGTGTCCTCTGCTAGACATTTCCCACACCCACCCTAGGGTCTACATCAAAAACAGCAGAAGGGCCAGAAATGACAATTTTTTGGTTCCTCAACAATCCCAAACATCAAAAGCCTCATCAGAATCAACAGTCTCAAAAGGTGTTATCAGAATCAAAAGAATCCCAGTGAGATTACAACTCAATAAGCTTATGTCGTATATGTCTGCACAGCTCTGAAAACTCAGCATTACAACAAGGTAAGAGAAGGGAGGGATTCAGACAGTGATTTGTGGTCCCACTGGGCACAACTAGCTTTAAAGATCAATACTGCTTTGGAGCACACATGAAAGGCTATGGACTTAACCTCCACTTACAGGATTTTTGTATAAGAACAGCGGTCAAAGAGATTTTAAGTACGTGGAATTCTTGTTTTCAGTGTGCCTTCACCTTGAGGATCTACGAGCAACTTTCTCAGCATTTTTGAGTTCCAGAAGAGTCAGGCAGGATGCAAGCACCTATCTCTCTACGTCCGCAGACACTCAGACCTTTAACATCTAGTACTTGGATGCAGACTCAAAGCATGCTTCTAAGTGGAGGAAGCAAGCCCCTTCAAACAAAAGGTAACATGCTTCTCAGTAAAGGAAATCAAATTAAAAACGTACCAAAAAATGAGCGTTTCCAGAAAAGAGATTCCAACATCGGATGCACCAACCACCACAATTCTAGTGTTGATAGACGTTTTAGATTCCAGTACCATTTTTCGATTTATGTGGTTCAAAGAATAACTCAACTGTAAAAAAATATGTAAAATGACACAGAAATGCATTAAAAAAACCCCAGCAAAAGTCTGCTAAGAATTCATTAAACCATCAGTACAGTAATGCATTACCCTGTATTCACACAAAACATATTATGGCTCACTGACATGACTAATACTATGATTTTTCTGTGCACAGCACAAGATAACACAGTAGATAAATGGTACTAAAATGTTGAACTATGTGCACGTTTAATAGGTCACAGAGAATTAGCAGAGCTTAATGGTCTGGCTTCTGGAAAGGATGCTATGGAGTCCTTGTAAGGGAGGAGAAAACACTGCCTCTTCTGTAATTTACTACCATTTAGCTAACACCTGGGGAACATATTTACGTAACATTATGGCCATTTTTATACCTTCTAGAGCAGTTTTTACTCTTGCTGTTTTATTTATAGAAATTGTTTTACTTGTAAATTAATTAGGAACTTATATCTTGAGTGTCTGTGTGTGTTTAATTGAAAACTCTCTTCCAAAAAGATAGAGCTAACCTTCTTTTTTCTTAAATACAGAGCAGCTACACTGAAAACCAGCCTGTCAAATGAGTAAACTAGCATCTCAATGCGACTAAGATCAATACTCTGGCCAAAAATGTTACTATAAAGTTTTTTAGTTACTAGCTTCTCAGTTTCCATTCTTCTTAATGCATAAACTGGTTAAGACAATAAACTCCATGTATTCTTTTTTAATTCGTGTCTCTAGGTCTCACTAGCCAAGAGAGATTCTCAAAAAAAGTATGCAAGAAAGGGTCAAGAGTTAATATTGCATTTGACAATTTTTTTTTCTGCTCTGAACTACATTTAGTTTTCAAATTTCTGATGAAAAATAGAGAAATGCTTTCTATTTTGCAGTACAACACTTCGCATTTTTCTTATTGCTTTGGGTTGTACACATTCACATTTCACAGAATGCATTAATTGCAGATTCACAAATGCAGTGAAGAGACAAATAGAAGATGGAGCTACTTTTATTATTTGTCAGACACTTCTATATATTTCTGCTGTGTCACTTAGGCAGGAAGCAATCTAAGACTTCTAACAGGTTTTCCTCTATTACAAATAGAAGACAGAGGGTTAATAAAATTAAGTCCTCTAAATTCCTCCTATGAAATTACAGTAGAAATATATTCTCTACATATTAGTTGACAGAATAACTCAATATATGAAGAATAAGTATTTCATTTTAAAGCTCTGGTAATGACATTGGCCTTCTCAAGAAGTACGTGGCACATTGAGATCCCCAACAAATCTTTTATACTATGTCTTTGCAATGGTGGAGACCCACAGCTGAGACAGCAGCATAGCCTCACTACAGGTGGTGCAGGATTGTCTGTATAACACATTAGAATGCTGTTCTACACCTTAAGGAATGATTATGGATCAATTACTTGCAAACTGCCATCACTATATAGCAAGTAATTTAAAATGTGGCAAAATTAAATGTCTTCTTTGGTCAGGCAACATGATTTTTTACTGCCAGATAAATGTTCTTCCAGTTGCAGTTCATCACAGTGCAATGATGACATCCAGTGGTGAGCCAGATTCATCTCAGGGATGGGACTTCACTAAGAAAATTCCAGAAGATGTCTTAAAAAGTATACTAGCCTATGGCGGCTGCTTAACGAAGTCAAATGTGTGAAACCTAGCACATGCCTGCAGTCTCGCAGGCAGCCCTGCGCCAAGGAACGAGCCAGGGCTAAGCCACAGAACGACTGTAATGCTGCCCAAATTATCATTATAGAAGTCATCTACAAGTCTCTACAAACAAGCCTAACAATCTAATCAAAGCCAGTGCTTTTTAACACGGTTACACACTTTTTACAGCAGGATTTGCCAGGAAAAAGGGGTTTGATCATAAATGAAACTATAACACTTCCACATTCCAGAAACTGAAAAGCCCTTTATATTTCAGTGAAAACACACATCACTGGAAGACATTTCAAGACATGAGAAGAACCAATGCCAATTACTAAAGGCATGCCCCACTACTTAAAAATAAAACTTGGACTACGTTTTTAATAACGTACTAAATGGGAACGCCCCGACTATGATGTTTGACATTGTTCTGCAAGTGCTGATGCTTGCGGAGATACGGTACCACAAATAGGTGTTCAGGACACTGTGCTTAAGGTCCTAATCTTGGTATTCGAATTCCTTGCATTTGTGAACTGGGCAGACAAGAACTCTGACAGGCTTTTTTTTCCCCTGCACACAGAATTGCAACTTTTTAGAAAAGAATGAATGCCTTCTGGAAGAAAAACTATTAGTGATGTTTTTGCTGCAATGTGGCTTTTAACTAAATTAATAAAATGGTAAAAAGAATACAAAGAGAAACTACTTGTAATGTACCTAATCAACCAAAATAACTAGACAGGAATGTCAGCAGCTAATAGGATAAACCAAATAGACCTTACAGCAATGCCAAGTTCAAACATCATCTACTGCAATTCTGTGTTGTGGGGTTGGTTTTTGTTTTTTTTTTTTAATGTACTCCAACAATGAAACACAAAGCAGTAATACAATTTCCTAGGGAAGAGTTGTATCTAATTTATGAAATGGCTTCTGTATCAATGATACAAAGGCAGCATATGAGTAGAATATAACCGGTTTTGTTCACCACACAATGGCCCCAACACCAACAGCTGTCATGCTTCAGAAATCACCTTTCTAACAGCTAAGTACACTAAATGGCCCCAGGGAGTAAGGAATTAGGTGGATTGGTCCCATAATACCACCTTATTTTAACAAAATGTCAGGACAAATGACTACATATGTTCCCCAGAGGAGTAATCAGACATCATAATTGATAGGTCAACAGCAAACTCTAACTTGTTTATTTTGTATCCAATTTATTAAATAAAACGGCAATCATTAACTGATGGAAGGCAAAAAGCAATAATTGCCATAGTTAAAAAAGGCATACACAGCTCAGAAAATGAAGTCTTTTCTTTGATGATCACACAGGTTACTTTCCCTCCTCTCCACTCCGGTGTCTGACAGGCACTGCCACTGCACCACCTGTCACGTTGCTTCCACCTGGGAGGGCAGAGGGCCATCCACGCCCCCAAATCCAACTCCTGACAGGGGTGGCCTTTCTTGATTAAACCGTGGGGGATATTTTTTCATGTGGACAGCCAGTGCCGTTCACTCAGAGGCCTTCAAACGTGACCTCCATTAAAAATGCTCATGCATTTCTCCGAATACGCCGCTGAAAACTCAAGCCCTGCACGTAAATCACATCTTTCACTTGCAATCTCACAGCACAATGCCAGAGTAGGATGAATTTATAGCATTAAAAATTCACACATCCCTCTACCCTGTGTAACCAATGGAAAAAGATGCATTAAATGATTACTTGGTTTCAGCAAACACGTCTGTATGCATTTTTTCCTTTGCACTTTCAAACCAGGTAAAGCCCCCTACACTCCTTGTGCATGCCCAAATCTCCCACCTGGGTAGCCACTCAGTTGGCACATTGCCTGGGAACGTATTCATTGTCCATTTACTCAACAATACACATTGGTGGTACAAATTCACAGATAGAGAATATTTTGTAGCTCCTTTTAGGTCTGTTTTTAAACACTGTCAATGTTTTTAAACATTGGACCCTGGGCTACTTGTAGGATTTCTAAAAATACTTGCTGTAATTGTTCTACAGTAGGTCTGGTTTTGTAGCAAATGTTACCTTCCTTTAAACAGAAAAAATGGAAACTGAGCACCCAAAAACGAAAAACCAAGTTGGACAGAGGATTTCACCTTTGACAGAAAAGGAGCAGTGCAATGTTCTGAATTGGGTATTGGTAAATATTTCCTAGAAAAACATCAGCAGTGTGTCAAACAGCTCTTACACTCATTGCTGGACCTTTTAATGCAAAGACTCCATAATGCAGCAGAATCTAAACTTGATTTTGTCACACACTGAGGACTTGGGCCTTATACAGCTAAACACACTTAAGGATTTGCTAAATTTTAAGTATGTTGAAGTGCCCCTGAATTCAGAAGGACTGCTCTTGTCAACTTGCAACTTCTTGTTTGCTCAAGGTAAACATGGGACAGAGTCCTTTGTTACGTACTCAGCACCTTCACAGATCCCTCATTGCTATGAGAAGTACCAGGGAACCACCTGGAGGGACCTTCCCAGCCCTCTATTGTGGGGGATTCTACGCCTGTCTGCAATGCTTTTGTTTTAACTTAGCATTAGTTACCAAGAAACCTGAGTGATAGTTACTGCTGCACAGGATCTACATAATTTGAACTCTTACTGTAAAAACCGTCAGAAGGAGTAAAAATTATTAACAAGCCTGTTCCTAGATTAGTGCTGAGGTCAGCGATAGTGGCAGGCTAACAAGAAGGTGAACAAATAGCTATTTTAATTTCAAGCTCCATTTGAATCACGAGAAAAAAAAAGAAAAATCAATGTTTACCAAGGAGATATGAACAAAAATTATTGGAAAATGCATGTTTTTTCAGCCTGCATTATTTTTTTTTCCTAAATACCAGCTACATTCCAAAGAGTCTCATTAGAAATATCTGTAAACATGTTTTCAAAAGCTGTTTCCAAGTATTCACAGATTTACACAAACACCAGAAACAGAAGGAAAAGGAAAAGAAATACAACTGTGATGAAGACTGCAGACTGAATTTTGTTGTCTTTGTGAAAGAACCCTTTTTTAGTAACTGTGGCTCTATAAAACCAGTTTGCATAGCTAATAGCCTTTATATAATACTTTTCATCCATAGACCTAAGAGGCCTTTATGAATGAAGTCAGTATTACTACACCAATCTTCATAGGCATAAATGCTAATCTTCAGCATCTGGAAAAACAGTCTATACATTCATAACCAATTTCTACCCCACGAGGTATTCTTGGAGGGAGGGGAAAGAAGGTAGTAAACAAGAATTTTTTTTTCTTGGCCAAGATTCCAAAAAATATACAAAAATGTAGCAATACCTAGGAATTTCAGCCTGAAATACCTTCCAGATATTACCTAGCTGAACTCCCAGCATAAATGTGGAAGAAAATACAGGAGAGGTTGGGCTGGATGGCTCTCAATTCTGTATGTTAAATTTACATAAACCATCATAGGTCTATTACACTTGACATCAAGAAGCTAGACTGATTGACTCCCAGAGTGCCCAAAGGTACAACAGCAAAACTGGAGCTTGTGATAATCATACGGTGTCTATCGATGCAATGCCAAAAGATTGTCCCACTGTCCCGCTCTTCAGAAGTCCTTGCAAAGAACTGACCTCCATAAGCTCAAAGTCTGTACAACAGGGAAACACGGACAGCCAGTCACTGGGTAAAGGACTGCTAGGAGAACACTTGGACTGGGCACAGTTTGCACAGAAACAACCGACCAAGGGAAAAAGCTAGCAGCTTGCATTAGTCTCTGGAAATCGCAACTGGAACAGACACTGAGCCAGTCTGTAGAGGCAGATAAACCAACATCCGCACTGCTCACTAGCAATGGTAGCTGATCCCGAAGTCTCATTGCAAACACTCACTCACTCATCTGACTACAAGAATGACCAACACCTCCACTGTGCACACAAAGCCAGTGTCTACAGAGCTCCACCGTGCTGAGAGCAGCCTGGCAGACAGTACTTTTAATTGACAGCATTCCCACCCCCCGCAGTGGAAGTGCAATTGATGCACTATGCATCCAAACGCTGGACTGAATCCCTCCAAGCCAGTGACCATGCACACGTCCACGAAGCCCTGCCTGCCACATCCCTCCGGTGGACGCCATGCCCTGGCAGCACTGCCTGGCTCCCCAGCACCACCAAGGTGCAGCTGAGAATGGCTGCCCAGGCAGCACCATCCTGCACTGAACGGCTCCCAGGGAGCACGACGCAGGCAGGCACGCAATGCCGGGCTGCCGCAAGCGAGCAGCTGCAGAACCGGCCCTGCCGTGGAGGACAGGGATGGCGCTGAGCCCTCGCCGCCTGTGCTGCTCTGTGCCTGCCCACCTGGAGATGGGTCTGCTCTAGAGAGGCAGAGGTGCCCTGGGAAAGCTGTCATGGAAACCGTTCTGCCGGGGTACCTCTCTGGCACTCTCACTGGTCCTGGCAGTTGCAGTGAGGACCAGCAGCATCCTCGTGTACATTTTTGTGCTCTGGCATTGGTGATTACCCAGCAACAAGGCTCCTCAGCACAGGGTCTGGGCAGTTCAAGGAAGCAAACTTCCACTTGCTTTTTCCCTGCAGCCCCTCTGTGCTTCCTGATGCGGGTAAGAGCAGGTCTGCTCTCACTCCGCAGCTCTGCTTCTCCGCATACTGGCAGTATAAATAGTGCCAGCTCCTCTCAATGACATGCCTTCTCCCAAAGAATGCCATTCATCCGTTACAGGTTAACAGTTTTCTTGCCTCCTCGGCAAGGAAGGATAGCTACAGTTTCTATATATTTCTACAATTTAACATTTCAGCTTCTCCAGGCAAAACTGCAGGAACATCCTTCAGATTTGCTTGTGACTGTACCAACAATTCGACAGGTGGAAAAAATGCCCTGGAAACTGGGCGCCCAGAAGCTCCTGCCTCATCGCGCTCTTGAAGCAGCAACCCCGGAAAAGGATTGTAACCCATACTTTGAAAGCAGACAGATGCGTCAGCCGGCTAAGACTGCCATAAGAAGCTAATTGAATAACATCAGCAAAACATACCAATTTAGAAGTCGAAAACTACCAAAACTAATGGTTTGTACTAAACACATAATTCAGACAATTAATTTTGCTAACTCTCATCCTTAAACAGGTTATTTGAGCAAATTTCCAAGACATCTGAGCAATGTTATTTGAATAGCCAACCTAGCTTTCATTGTTAGTCACGCAATCCTCACTGTCCAACTGTATCCTTTACCGTGCACTTCCAGAAGGCAGAGAAAAGGTCCCAACTCCAGGTCCAGCAAGTACGTGGTCCCTGTCACTGCTCTGTGCCAAAAATCAGTCACAGCACTCCTGCACAGAGAAGGCTAGGGCCTGGAGGGTCAAAAGAGCATGCAAATGCTTCCCAAGTATCAGGGCTGACAGAATTCTTTAAATCCTGCTTTTAGTGGCATAATTATTAACACACTATTAAGTCATTCCAACTAGGTAAGTAAGTAGACTCCAAGTGACATAATTTAAATCAAAGCTCATTCTTTACTGACCATTTTACAAGAGAAGTTGGGATCTAGCAGTCTGAACCAAAGCCATTAAAAATTAATGGCAGAACACTCATTTATTCTTATTGGTTCTGAATGTAAATGGATACAGAAAATACTTTCCTGCGCTAGGGCCAGGTTCTGAGCAGCCAGCCAAAGACCATCATTAACTTCAACAACCTCTCCTTAACTGCTTGGGTTTATTTTACAGAGTTCTTGTGCCATCAGGGTACGCATTGATTATACTGCCTTCACGTAGAACGAACAAAATAAAATAAAATTAGGAATCACCTATAAACAGCAAAATTATATGTATCTGAAAATACTGCTAGCATTTCCAGACATTACATGATTTTCTTCCACACTGAACAAAGAGACTTCCTTAAGCTTTGCTTTTAAGCACGTCCTGCTTCACCTCACTGGTCCAGCTCCAAAAGAGTCTATGAAAAAACCTGAACATCCCTGATGAGACTTCACTGGCTGGCTCAGGAAGGTTTGCCTCCGAGAACTTCTTTTGAGAGAAGACGCCACCACAATGCATCACAACTACCCCGATACTCATAACAAAACAGGATTGTGCATGCTCTGGCAAGGGAGAAGACCGAAGCATCTCTGTCCACTGTACCCATCCTGCATACAGACTCATGGCAACACAGCTGGCATTTTCTAGGTGTACTGAATTCACTGAAGAATGTAAGAGACGTATAAAATTAAAAGCTTTAAAAAATAAAATGTAAAAAACATCATCACATTTCATACTGAAAAAAATGAACGCAAGGTAACTAAAGAACAGTGCTAGGATACAAGGGGAGATTGATTTGCAGCTTACTATGGAGCATACTTCAGTGGCAGCAGCTGTGGTTCTCCATTTTGTAAAAGCGAACATTACCTTTCTGTGGAAAAAAAAAAATCTATGCTCTCCTTACAAGCTGGAATTATGCTACTTCCAAAGTCAATCTACAAAATGCTTTGAAAAAGCTTTAAAACAAGTCTGACCTGTCTTTAAGTAGAAATGACTATTTTAGTTTGCTGCAAAATGTCATTAACACCTGTGTAGTACTGACACCATGCTTTCAAAATAAGGATAGGTCATCTTACTTTTAATTTCACACATGCACATAAGTGGTAAACATTCAGAGCATTTCTGTTAATGATGCCATCTGGTGCCTCCCGTAATTGTGTAATATTCAGCCTTCCAAACAAGATGTAATGGCAGCAACACACAAAACCCACTGACATTTACAGTAAGGAAATTTATTATCGGCCATCGGTTCAGAATGACTGTGTTTGCATGACTACTGGTGCTATAAAATCATCACCTTTACCAACCAAGTGGAGGTACAATAAATAATGGATTTTAATCCATGCACATACTATGAAAGCATTAAAAATTCATTACTCAAACACAATAGCATCTTAAGCAACAGTTACTTCTTTAAAAATTAATACTACTTTCCTGGTTAAATGAAAACTACACACACCAAGCCTTTGTTTGCAATACCAATGTGTTCATATACAAATTATAACACATGGGAATGCTTCTGTTTTAACTTTGATACATGAATCTTGATATTTAAAAAGCAGGGAATTCTCTTGCCCGTCCTACAGGCTCTCTCTGCTATATTTATTCTCTGTAATCTTAGTAGAGTCTTAATGATTTAAAAAAAAAAAAAAATCCATCAAATACCTTTTGCATTTTAGCCATTTTCAGTACATTCCAGTGCCTCAACTGAATTCATACAGAACTGAAACTGAGCCAAAGTGAAACTTCCTGTTACTACAGATTTTCTACAAAGTCAGAATACACTTTGCTATAAGGCAGACAGCTATGAAGTAAAATAGCACCAACAGCTTTTCTTAACCACTCTTAGCAATTCAGTGCACTTTCAACTTTTATTATGGAGTACAGCTGGAGAGAAGCATGGCTAACTATTTCTGTGGTAATGCATACAGACCGTGATGGGGAATAGATACTTCCCAGTAACTGCAGCTCCATGAGCTGCATTGAGATGTGCTCTTGCACACATTTGCACTTCAGGTGGGCACGCACTCCAAAGCAAAGGTTTTGCTGCTTTATAGTACTTGTGTCTGTACCTGTCCACCTTCTTGACATTTCTCTTCGGATGCACAAGGCGGAAGATGCCTTGCTCCCTCAATTTCTTTCAACTGTTCAGTTAGAAGCAAACAGCTTTGCTTGTTCAGAACAGATTGTTCTGCCATATACAACCTTTCTCCCCATGTTTTAAAATCTGCTTATTTTAACTTCTTGGTTTTATTATCTTTTAAAAGCAACTGAGCTAAGTTGTTCTAGCTGCACTCTCTAGACTAGAAGGGACTTGCAGCCATGTGTTGCAAATGTCCCTTCCTTTTCCTCTGCTTTCCTCCACCTTGACAGCAAGGTCTTAACTGCCTGCATATCAATTGTGAGTTCTTTCTGTTCCTCTTCCTTGACAGGTGAAGGTAATGGACTATGCTCAGTCTGGGCTGCTGATCCAAAACACTCAAGATCTTGTTCAATTTTTTCCAGTAAGAAATATTGAGGAGGGTGTAGTCAGATATGTTCCAACTACACAGAGACACTAACATACAAGTAAAGAGTTAAGGCAACTTTTGATTAGCTGGCCTAAACATAAGGAAGTAGAACCCACAGAGAGTGAAATGCCTCAAGAGTTTGCTGGAGGAGACACTAACATCTAGAGAAGAGTTTCCTATACAAACACACCTATATATCTGTTTTATGTTCCTTTATAAACAAGCTGCCCCAAAAGTGAAAGTTTCTGTCAAGCTTGAAAATGTCTTACATGTGTTTTCAATTTTACCCAATAGCTAAATTTTTTTTAGAAACATAGCAAGCATACAGGACATATTTTATTCTATTTTAAAGTCCTGTAACTTTACAATGGACATAAAAAAAGCTCATTTAATTGAGAATAGTCCAGGACAGTACTTACACTTGCATTCCATTTGACTATCTTCTGCATACAAGAATATGTATGAACTTACCCCTCAATGGGACAAGTCATAAGATTACTCTAAAACGAATGATGTATTGTTTAAAAATATCTTATAAGTCTTAAGTATTTTCTCTCATTTAATTTTTTTTTTTTTCCCCAATTATTTTAAACTGCTTTCAGGCCATTTATTCATAGCGCTTGCCATAAGCATCAGCATGGCGTCAAGTAAATACACAAAAATACACGCATTGTGTGTAACTGAAAACTACTAAGTTAGCAATGCCTTGTATTCAAATTTCTTCTTGGATCTTACATTAACATTTACTATTTCTTCCGTGGTTAAGCTGCCATTTTTCCCAGACTACAAACAGGAGGGCAAGTTTTCAGCCTTTTCTCATGTTCTGACCCCAAATGGTTTCATGTGGCAGTGCAGAACTACACGCAGACGATGTAAGAATACGGACAACAGGCCTGCTTTTCTTAGCTTCTCATTTTTGCAATCCCCTTCCCAGATGGTCCAGGGAGTCATGGAGTCCACAGGCTAGATGTCTGCAGAACAGTACACAGTACTGCGACAGTGAAAGCTCCATGACTACTTTGAGGTGAAAAGACCTTGAAAGTTTTGCTCAAAACGGTAAAGGAAAAACCCTCCTTTAAGAAAAAAGGCTAGCACTATTAATAACACTAACTCATTACATACAAGTTAAGCAGACTTTACCACTCTAAATCACATAACCTGTAAAGCAATGCAAATATGAAGGAGCAGAAGGATACCACCTCCCACAGCTGATGCCTCTGCTCAGAACAAAAGCTAGCACATTTTCATGCACTGCACTACTGAATACCGCGTACATGAGGTCTTTTCTTCAGATTCAAAACAGTATTTATCCTCATAAGGTCCTCTGTGTGCTTTTTAGTCAGGTAAATAAACTTTCAAGCAAGTTTCTTGAGGAAAACTTATAATCTTCAACAGCAGATTAAAGGATGTAACATGAAAGTTATTTTTGCTTGGAGGGTTTTTTTAAATAAAGGACTGCTGAGAAAGCTCACTGTTTCATCACACAGAAATGAAATTGCAGCCACTGAAGGAGTAGAGACCTCACTGCTGTACTGGCATTCTTCCCCCCGAGTCATTTTCTGGACATCTATCCAGACACCCTGGCAACACTCAACTCTTGAACAAGTTTAAAGTCGACTAGCTCAGAGAACGCAAAGCTGGGCTGAGCATCTGACTCCAGCTTTTTGCCTGACCCTCCTTCACTTACTACTACTTGTCCTAATTTAAACACTTCCTGTAATGCACCTGTAGCATCATTTGAGAAGTACAAAATTAACTGAGAAGGTGATGGTTTTGTTTGTTCGGGTTTTTAAAAATAAATTTATACAATACTGTGTGGGCTTCTGCAATGCTTTAATAATTGTTCTGTCTTCTTTTTATGAACTGCAGCAGAAAAAAGAATTCTGAACTGTGCAACAAAACCTGACAGCTTCAACACAACCATGAAATAAAAAAAAAGATACAATAAACCCAATAGCATGAATAATAATGAAAGGGCAAAAACAAGAGGATAATTCAACAGATGTGTGACATTTTTGTTCTTCATTGTGGATCAGTTATTCTTGTTAATTATATCACCTATTCTTCCCTTTTATTGATAATTACATGAAGCAGATGGATAACAGAATGCTCCCAGATGGTGAGAAAGCAAACAAGTTTATAAATTGTTTATTTATGAAGATATCATTAAAAATTATTTAATTATCCATAGTTTTCTACTCCACCAATAATTACATGCACCGTAGAGGCCAGCAGCACTTTAGAAGATATTTAGTATTCTGTTGTAACCAACTGTTTTTTAACGTAACATTACTGAAATGACTGACAGATGTGCAAAACACAATAATAATCTAATCTGGTTTAACACCATGGGAATTAAGATTTTGAATCTTGGGATCTTCTGCCAATTGGCCCTTCAATACTGGTTACTAATTCAGAATACAAAAAAAAAAAAGTCAGAGATTTCCTTGATTTGGAACAGCTGTAGAAAGTGTTTGATCTAATGAGCAGACAGGAGCTTTTTCAGGTCTGTGTCATGAAACCCTAGAGCACGGCAGATGTATGGCCTGATGCAATTTTGAGCTAATATGTGGAACCTCCGATGTGCTTGCTGCAGAGCCACAGGCTGAACAGGCATCCACAAGTCTGGGCACTTCCAGGACTAGATGCAAATAAGATCATTAGCATCTGTGCCATTCCAGAGGGCTGCAATGGGAGACAAGGGAGTTAAAAGCCTCCTCCTCTGTGCCTTCTCAGTCAATCCTCACCCAATTTAGCCAAGTCTCTTCAGTAGGGCAATGGGAGATAGGAGTTTTGTAGGAACAGATACATAGAATCAGTAGCAAATGTATTTGCCATCTCAAGGAATGGCATTGTGTAAAAACATACTCTGTCATTAGTGACTCTTTCAGGAAGATAGTACTATATTCATAAGAACTCGCAGCCCTTTAGAAAATGCAGAGCCATTGCTTGGGAAGTGACAGGTCTTCTGATGCAGAGATGAAGCAGCACAGAGCTGTGGTTTAAGAGAGTGAAGAAACTTGTGGTTACCTTAGAACCTATCCAAAGCTTCAATAAAAAGGCTGGGCAATGGCCTAAACTCTGTTCCTAAACTCTTTCTTTGGAGTCATAGTCATTTGAACACTAAGCAAAGAGGCAACACAAACCAAAAGCCTGGCTCAAACTAGAAACAATATTGAACCAAGAGAATTATCACAAGAACACAGGGAGAACAGGGTAGCTGGAAAACTGCAGTTGAATAGTCATTCAGGTAATGGTAAGTTATGTTTTTATATGATAAATTTCTGGATTTTAAGAGTAAGTCTCTCTACCTTATACCTTCCTCTCCTGGAGAGACTACAGGAAAAAAGACCTATGCTTTCTTAGACACCATGAAATACAGCTCATGCTGCCTGCTAGAAACAGGAGCAAGCAGGCCAGCAACCCACGAGAGGGCAGCGCATGGGGTTCCCCCTGTTTTGATTTTTCCAGACACTGCAGCAGAATAGAGAGATTTGACAGAGGGACAATGAGAACAAGTTACTACAGACTTAACATTTCTGGTGCTCATCTGTCTGTTACAACTGATGCAGACCTGCAGGAAAACCACCTCTCCAGCACAGCCGAGGTCCATCTGGATTGGCAACACATGAGAGTTAGCTGAGGGCAAAGCTTTTCTGGTTTAGATTGCTGCTTTCGCTTCTGGCTTTGGAGGAAGGAAACGGGAAAGAGTCCTTGTGGGCCCTGGTTATCTGTACTGGGTCAATATTTATGAGTGAATCTTTTCACGCTCCCAAGTAGGCTGGAACGTATTAAACAGATACACAAACTGACTGAGCCCCAGGGCTCCCACTGTGCACTCTAAGATATTAAGCTGCTAATAGCCTACAGAGATATATATGCACAAATCAAGAGCTGTGCTTAAACACTGAATGGCTGAGCTGCTGAGCCCCAAGCTGTTACTGGTGAAAAATAAATTTTGCAGCATGAAAGAGAGAGAGAGCAAGCTCAAAAAAGGCTGGAACAAGAGGAAGGCAGAACACTGAAAAAGCAGTAGATGAGAAGCAGATGTTGATGGCTAGATATCAAGGGGCATCTTGTGGGTATCAAAGCAAGAATTTCATTACAATTATATCCATCATAAAGCGATAGATACTCAAGCAATTAATTAGGACAGGCAGTCAAATGAAAATTTTACATTTCTGAAATTGACTTGCATTTACAATCTTTGTATTGTAGTTTATGTGAAAAAAAAATAATCCCACCATCATTGCAGAGCTATCTAAAACAAGATTTACAACAATAGCCCATCCTCCAGCTTTCAGGAACAAAGCAGGCATGGGTTAATGTCAGAAAGAAGTGCTTTTTAATGTGAGAAGGCAAAGACCCCTCAGCTAAAACAAGCTTGGTGAGCTAGAATAGAGAAGTGTGATAAAGAAATGAGGAGCAGTCTCAACTATTTGGAATCCCTGCTTGCCCAAAGCTTTTAAGATCCTGCAAGATCCTGCCCCTATCTTGTTTAAAGACACCATAACAGAGATGACAGTAGACATTTTCGCCTTACTGCTATCCAGCTGCTTGCCTCAGACAACTTCCCACTAACTCCTACTCCAGCCTTTTGTCTACCTTTCACTTTTCTCTCTCTTCTCCACGCTTTCCTTATGACGTTGTTTTTCTATTTCCCTTTTACCTCACTTCCTAGCCTGCTAGCATCTTCTACGACCAAAATGTGTCTCACCTTGTCTCACAGTATTTTTAAAGGTGACAATTCTCAGCCTTTCCATTTTGCAGAGTTGTCACATTTAACTCCTTGGTGGAATATGTTGCTCTTTGCAACACAGACTGTGTCTCTCTGTTTACAGAGTGTCTGAGCAGGTCTTTTGATTGCTACAAAAATGTAGAAGTATCATAATTTTGTGCCTACTGAAATTTGACTTTATTAATTTTATAAAAGATACCTCATTTTATTCGCAACTTAGCTGCAGGATTTTGCAGGGAAGAATAAGATTATTGATGGGGACCAATCTTCCTTTCTGAAACATTAGAGAGGGCAAATGCCTTATGCCTGGCTACTACCAGAGCTAACAAAACACCCAAGATCTGAAAGCAGCACCAGCTTCTTACTTTCACAAGTACGCTCAGTCCCCTATGGGAGGTTACCTCTTAAGTTATAAAGCTTTCCCAACGTATAGTGGCCAAAGGTCATTTCATTCACTCCACAGAAGAGTCAATTTAGCTTTGCATGGTTTCAAATTCTCGGTATTTCAGAAAACTACAGGCAGCAGTAGCGGACTAGCTTTATCCTCAAGTTACTACCTAGGGATCAACCCAGATGTCAGTTTTGATAGAACACAGTCTGTCAAAAATCTATAATTAATGCTGGTGCATATGCATGGATACTTATACAGTGGCTAGCCTTCATTTTTTTTTCAGGAAAACTTTGTTAGCGAAAAATCTTGCACGTTTTACTAAATGGAAATTCATTAAACATTTGAAATTTTAAACAATTATCTCACTACTTGCAACTTTCAGGAATCCTCAGGAAGAACCTGGGAATAAGGCAGACAACAGATTTGCAGCTCTCAAACACAGGAAGTCTGTGATTTTCCAGCTCCAACAAAAATGCTAAGACGAGCTCTTCTAGTAAAGAGCAACAGTTCATTTTAAAGATAAAGTAGGAAGTGGTTTAAAGAAAAGCATCGGATAGTTTATTCTGCAGAGAAGAGGAAGGCAGGGATGTGCATGTTGAGGGAAGACTGTTCAACAAAGCCAAGCTCAGATCAATGGCTTCAGCGATGTCCTGGATTTTACTTTGCCAACTGCTGCCTAATTAAGAGTTCTGGATGCCAAGAATTACTGACTAACTGTGAAAAAGGACAGCACTAAAAATATTATATGGGAGCCCATCTCAGGCAAGTGGAAGTTAGTAGGCAGACATAAAGCTCCCTAATTATGTTTCTTTAGAAAATTACAGCTACCTACTGAGAGTTTCGATCACCAATAGTGTTTTTCCTAATAATTCAGCTTTGCTAGTTACTCTTGTGAGGAACATCAGATTTTATTTACTTAAAAACGTAATTTAAAATGAAATTTTAAGAGACTTTTAGTTTAGAACCTCCAGACTGCATGAGTGCTATGCAAGTAAGAACTGTTTGGTAGCAAAAACACTCTTTTCCTTTGCTGTTAAATCATTCCTGGTAACTTGAAGTGTTCTTTGAGAGTATCTTGTACATGGAAGCAATACAACCTTGGGACAGAAAACCAAAATTGACTTAAGCAACTTCTACAGAAACAGTCATAAGCATGACATTGTCTTTTTCCACTTGCAGAGCATAATACCTAAAGAAAAAAAAAAAACTTACCAGGAAGAAGGGCTAAACATTAAGTCAGAACATTTAAAATGTGTTGGGAGTTTGAAAGTAACGTCATGAAAAAATATCGTTAAAATGCAAGCATTTAGTCTGTAAATGTTATAGTTCAGTGATTGCTGTTTGTAATGTGTTTGAAATTCAAGCTTAGAAGAAGCGACAGTCATGCAGAAGCAAAGCTGGGATTGTAAGGGTATGGACACCATGTTCAGTGTAATTAAGAAGCAACCTATCAACACTAAGATGGTAATGCCATCCCATCTGCCAAACCCTGCACTAGCTGGCACTATGCCTCTTGCCTGCTGCTGCTTCTGTTACCCACCTGATCCTTGGAGACCTGCTCTGATGGAGCGTTTATGCCAAGCTCTTCCAGAGGATAGACAATCTGTCGTCTTGGTCGCACGGGAACCATGTAATGAAGGGCAGATGTCAGGGAATGGGCACAGGGATTCTGAAACTGAAAGACAGAGATCTATATTTCAGCAGAGAGAATGTCAGAACAGTGCATCACAGATGTCTGTTGTATGGCTTTGCAAATACAAAATTCTTAGCTCTGCTGGCTAAATCTGAGAGAAAAATCAGCAAATAAACAAACATACTCAGAGCAGAGGAATGAATTGCAGATAATTCCTGACACTAATGAAGATAATTATGAGAGTAATTACATTACTATCTCTGTGGGAATGACAGATAAACAAGTGGTTTGGTTTATGGGATTTTTCAGCACAAGTATTTTCCCCAGGAGGATATTTTTCTCCATAGTGATCATGAATCAGCTTGATTTGACCTCATTAAGCTATGTTATCTGCTTACTGCTAACCTTTGCTTGTTTGGCAAAGAATGGTTATGAATCTATATAGAAATTCTATACCGACTAAAATGTCGATTTCATCCAAGTGATAAATGTTAATAAACCAGCATAAACTTGAAGTGAACAAAAACCCTAATACTAATGTGAATATCATGGGTCTTTAGAAATAGCTGTATTCCACTTATTACAGCATGACGGCCTCTGTCATAACTTATGACATAAAAGGAAAAAAAAAAGAAAATTACAGGAAGTAGGGTATGAACATTAATGCAAACTACATTACACTGAAGTATCATGCCGTCCACAAATATTGAAAAAACTTATTTTATTCAGTTCTCAACATAGTAACATCATCACATTTGCCACTTATTAGAAAGCGATGATCGGCTTAAGTAACTTAAAGGAACCCTGTAACCTGGAAGTAGATCAAGCTGGAATCATTAGTAAGATTTACCTTTTCTCTTCCATCCACTGCCATTAAACTGCATTTTGTAAGTGCCTCAGGAATCTGAGAACCTAATGCTACGCAACAACATTGGTTCCTCAAGAGAACACTAAATAAAACTCCATAAAAGTGCATGCTGGAGAAGCAGGAAAAAAAACCTTCTGAAAATGTACCTATATCTAACCTGTCAAAATTCCAACGTTAAAAACAGTGGCAATTTCAGAAACACTTAAGTTACTGAGGACAGAATTCATCTCAGTTACCATCTAAAAGCTAGGTGCTAGCCATGGAGACACCCCCCAGATTTTGAGATGAGTGTCTCCAGAGGGCAATTCTTTCCGTCCCAAGATAGGCAGTTATGACTGATGGCTGAACTGCCCTCTGGGTGCACCCTGTGTTCTCCTCTAATGCTGGCAGGAGACTAGGTGATTAGGCTGGACCAGGTACTAGCTTTAGGTGGTTACACGTCAATGAGTTGATGTGTTTGAAAATTTTACTCTGTGTTCCCTTTTCTGACACGAGACTGATGACAAGACACATGAATGAGTATTTTTAAGAGAATCTTTTCTTTTGCTTCCACAAATTACATTCTTCTCAGAAATGGATTTTCTCACACAGCATTAGGTTCTTATGGTTCTCTTGTGGCACTTGCAGAAACACAAGTCACCTTTTCAATGGCAATGGGGTGCCTAGGTCCCACTGACTTTTGATGAAGCACAGTCTAGATACCTAAATCACTTTTGAAGAGTTCTTATCAGCCACCTGGATGTGTTTTTAATATTGTCTCATGCTACTTTATGCCCATGACATCAGTCCTTTTTTCTTCCCTGCCCTCCACTTTATCCTGAATCTAAACAAATACTGGTACCTCCGAGTACGCAGGCAGTATGTGGGACAGTATAACTTGATCAGGTTCTATTATTAAACTATGATAGGAAATGCAAATCACTGTTAAATATAAAGATACTATGTGCTTCATACCTTGCCTTTTAAAACCTGATTGGTAAGTGCTTTGCAAGTGACAAAGGTGTATTAGCACATTAAAAGCAATTAAATAAAAACTACTATGTTGGTTTCCTCAGTTGATGAGTTGTGAGTTTCTTGTTTCTTCACCTATACATCCAACACGAGGGCAAGAAACAAAGTTGAACCCAAACTACAGCTTACTACCCAGACACGTGGTCCTACTTGGCAGGAGTGGGAATACTGGATGCTTGCTGCTTCATCCTAGAATGGATCTATTGGGAATGGACAGGAAAGGGCAGAAACCTGGCTAACAGAACTACAGCATTT
>VZTL01065009.1:22781-32791 GCA_013400535.1 Scopus umbretta | reverse complement strand
AAACAGGTTTACTGCCAGATATGCCTGTTGATATGTAGTTATTAACTCAAGCTTTTGGGGAAGTTTTACATTGTGGGTGTTTTTCAGGCACTTCTACAGGTTTGATATAGAGAGGACACAGATCTTAGCAAGCTGTAAACTTATATACTTTCTTGTGATATTCTATATTTATTTACCCATTTAGATGTCTACCATCTAGAATGCTGTGAAGCCTCCAGTGTAAGCAAGATGTCAAAGGAATGACCAGTGATCTTTCAGCAAAATGTCCTTCCAGACTTTCACAGCTACTTTGAGAGCAGTTTGTGCATTTGAGGCCATCCACAAAACTTAGAAATAAGCTTTAATGCCAGTGTGGGCTTCCTTCAAAAACTCTTACTCTAGGAGGAAGAAAGGTATTGTTCAGTGTGAAGTAAAAGGGGATGTCCTTTTGCAGAGCAGTGGAGCTGCTGGAGGGGATGAAGTTTTTCTGAAGTGAAGAATTGCATCAAGTGCCACCACCAGGTTTGGAACTGGCATGAAAATCCTTGCTTTTGTCAAAGTGTCCATTTTTACAAATCTGTAAGTTACTGCTTTGATAGTGTAGGTCAAAGCTCAATCCTGAGTTCTGTCTTTGTGAAATACACTTATGTCAATACTTAATGTGTGTTGTCTTTTAAACCTCAGCCTAGAGACCACTTACATTTTAATTAATTCTATCCCTAATTAAACTTTGAAAAGAGGTTGTGAAACCTGAAGTTTCACAGTTATGTTTAAGTCCTAAATTGTCTTTAAATTATAGCTTGCAGTGAAGCTGCAGGTAAAATCTCTGGAACTTCTCAGCCTGGTGTGTGCAAGCTTAAAGACAGCTAATGTGATGTGTCTTTAATTAACACAAATGACTTGGTCCTTCAGACACTATAAACCAAGAATTTTACAGATTAAGTTGACAACTGAGGGACTGAAGGAGCTAAACTCAAGAACAGAGAAACTACATGAAATTGAGCTAGTAGCAGCTCTTCAAGATCACTACTGCTTAAACATCAGCAACATGGTGATACACAAGTGGAGAGAATTAAATTAAGTTAAAAAAAGATTTTAAAAGCCAGACTAAAGATAAAGCCCACAGAAAACGAACTAGACCCACAGAAGAAAAGCAAAACAAGAACTTCCTTGTCTGTCCTACAAAGCTGATCATACCCAGATGATCACCTGGATGACCCAGCTTAACTATTTCTAAGAAGAAGTATCCTTTGTCCATTGTTGGGGGGCTTAAGATTGAAATAGCATGAAGTTGCACCTGTATTAAGCTAGAACTAACCATGAAGAACAGTATAATGAAACTTGGTTGAACAGAGACCATTATGCTTTATGGTTAGCTGGTTCAAAATTTATTTCAGTGAGATAATCCTGTGCAGTTTTCAAATGGAACACGAGGGTTCAGCCAGTCAAAGAAAACAAGGTTGTAACAGAAACTATTGTAAGGCTTTTTTTTTTTGTAAATCAATATTGTGTTTAAGGGTGTTTTAGCTCAAAAGATCACCTGACAACAAATCTAAATTGACTTCTAAAGCAGAGCCTAATATTCCATAGTAGAGGAAAAATCAAACTCAGATCTTCAGAGATTTTAGTGGATTATCTATAATCCCTCTTCTCCCATGTGCAGAAAGCCCACAGTTTGCAACACTGGTGTGGGATACTCATCTAGGTAGGTGAAAGCCCTTATGCCACCCTCAGAGTGGGATGCAAGTAGCTGTTTCAGGAGTCACAAGACTTGCAAAAGCTAAGAATTCTGAAAAGCGAACAAACTGTTCAACCTTGAAAGGATTGCTTGGCTCCAGCAGAAGTCAGAATGAGTGATTCATTTCCCTCTTGACCTCCCCCTAGGTTAGAAGACAGCAAGGGCACTTCTTCTGAGAGGCCAAATATTGGCCAGACCTTCTCTTGGTCCATGTCTGGGTGGGCAGAGGAGTTCATTGTTGTTTGGGTTTGGATTGAAGATCTGGGCTACAAGGTAAGACCTAGAGTCTGAAAGGCAAAAACAGGAATGGAAATCAGGACAGGTGATTTTCCTACCAGTGAGTAGTTCTGCAAAGATATAAGGAAGGCTGCAGCAGTAGAGGCCTAAGACAGGTATATGAAGTATTTGTTTCTAATGCAGCCACCTATAACTAGTTGTCTTGTTAAAAGACATTTAAATACCTACTAGGAACTCTGGGAGCTGTCAGTTAAGCTCCTCTGGGCTTAAATATATTTCTTACCGCTCTCCACTCTTCTTGGTTGATGCTTCAGACCAAGACAGCTATGAGCATGCTACCTCCCTCATGTGCAGGTATCCATATGTGCATGTCAAGATGTGTGTAACTTATTAATAATCTTCCTCCTAGGCACCACTACAGATACCTCTAGAAGAAATTCTGATTAAAATGAGACTTAATGTTGACAAAGAAGCAGGGTGGTTGTGTAGAAGTGTGGTCTGCTTCAGGACGAGGGGGTTGTGGTATTGTCTGGTCACTTTCTTGAAATGATGACTACCCCTGACACTACAAGGGAGCAGGTCATGCTCATAGCTGATGGTCATGTCTTTTGCATCCTAGTATCTCCACATGGAGCTGTTACTAAGGCAATGCCAGAGGAAGCAACTGGGACTGCTTGGGCAGCAAGAACTCAATGTGAATGTAGGGATTTTCTTTTTGCTTTTTCCAAATAGTCCTAGATGTTGCAAATGACCAACTGGGAAGAGCTGCCCAGGATGAGCACTTTTTGGAAGCTGTTGCTTAACATTATATTTCTCAGTAAAGCAACGTCTTCCTGTGGCACATGAGAGCATTTGTCTTATAGATCTGTATTTAAAACTCTTCTAATGTGCCATTAAGACTTCCTGTGCTCAAAATTACCTGCCAGCAAACCCGATTCTAACTGCTCCTAAACTGTAAAGGGTAAGTATTCTCTTCTCAAAACCCTCCTGAGCTCTGTGCTGTGGTTGTATTATGGAGTCAGTCTCTATGTCTGTATGTCCTCCAGCTTACACCTTGATAAAGACTTGAAGAAAAGTCCAGTTTTACTTTAGTTGTCTCCTTGTCATGGGAAGGAGCTAAATAGGAGGTGAAAGGGAGTCAGCATGATAAACTGTCCTAGCAAAAGACTTTCAAGATTTCTTACAAGACATGCCTTTGATTCAAAGCAAACATATCTGTCTTTCTCAAATCTTTGTGCATGGCAAAGAACAGTACTCCTGTCCTTGTTTCAGCAAGATGGACTTAATGACCATCTCTAAGTTCTTTTCAGTCACATTTTGTGTCTGTGATTAAGTGGTTACTTCTACATCACATGTTTTCTGTACTTGTCATTTCACAAATTGGTTTTCTATCTCCTTGGGATATTTTCTATCTAAATATTGTTTTCATTTCTATTATCAAGATAGCTGACATGCCAGACTGAAAAAACAGTCACAGCTGGCCAGTGCTGTGTATCTTTAGAAAAGTCATAGAATTAATTTCTAAACTAAAATGTAAGAAATGCTGATTCAACAATCCTTCTGGTTTTCTAGGAGTTACCAGGCATCCCATGATGTTAAAATACCACTTTTTTCCAGTCCTTAGTGCTGCTTTTGAAGATCACTACAAACAAGCACAGCTCTCTAAAGAGTTATTCTGCCAAATGTTCAGCACAAATTGAAAGGATCTGAATCCTTAATAGTTGCTCTAGGGGAGAGAAGCTGCACTGGGAGTAGAATTGCTTTTGGGCAACAAAATTCAGAATTTTGGAGAAGGATTTTCAAATTTGTCCATAACTACAAGGGTATCCATTTGATATCCCAGCTCATTTCCTGACATGAAGAAAACACTGCAGGGAGGGCTCTAGAGTAGTGTGCATAATAATCCTCTTGCCCTCCCTGTCTGATTCACTGATCATTCCCTTCCTTTCTGACAGATGAATGAAGAGCATTTTTGTACATCAGTGAGAAGTCTGTAGCTGCATAAAAGTGAGCTGAGTGAGAAGTTAATTTACAAACTGTGGAATAATCACATTCCCATTATTAGTGTATTTTTTCTTCTCCACTAATGGAGTCAGAGCCATAGCAGCATATTTCCTGTGAGATTCTTTCCTTTATCCGTGTACTGGATACTTGTGTTTCCATAACTTTGCAAGAAGTTCCTACAACCTGAACTGTGAAGAAAGCCCTCAGTCCTGGATCTTCTGATGGATCCCATCAGTGTGGGGTACTGCCCAGCCGTTGCTTCGTACATTTGTTCAGCTTGTGGGAAAATTACTGCTTCTTTTTTTGTTTGTTTGTTTGTTTTGTTTTTCCATACTGGTGGGATTTGGGGCTGTTGCAATGACTTATCTTAGCATTGCACAAGAAGGTGGTCTCCTGTAAAAAGAATATTAACGTTTCTGAATTATTATCATCTCTACAGACATAAAGACTAGTTAAGATCTAGCTAACCCATGAAAGAGCAGTGTGTGCTTCTGGCCAAACTGAAGCTCTTTTGAAACATAACTCAGCAGGAATATATGGCAACTACTTGATCTACATCAAGTAGTATATGATAAGTCCTGGCTCTAATTTTCAGTGGATTTATAAGAGGGATGATTAATGGAAAAAGCTCTTGATCTGTGTTCTTTTTATTAATGCCTTTGACTGAAATGCTAATGTAATGTTAATATTGTTTAGGAGCGTTAGGTAGTGATTCATCTGAATACAGCTGAATAATGCATCTTTTGCCCGAGTTTCCAGCTGAGGCACTCAGTAATGGTATGTCTGGAATCTCTCTGCTCCCTCTGCACAGTGAATGCCAGAGCTCTCAAGGTTTGAAGGACAAATAATTTTGCTCCGCACCCTTTTCTGTAACCTGGCAAATACAGTGTATCCATTGTGCTTGCTAAGGGATCCAGGCTAACAATAGTGTATTTATTAACTGGGTTTCTGCGTGCCTGGGTTTTCTTTTCAGAAATGCTCAAACGAAGGGTAAACCTTTTGTGCCATGTTATCTGTAAAATAATTTTTTGATTCCTAAGTTAAAAGGCAAACTGGACTTCTTTGTCCAGCAAAATCTTGCTGCCTTGGCGACATTTCTATCCGGGGGACAACTGTCAGCTCCCCTGATCTAAGTTCCCTGTACAATGAGTAAGTCTAAGCTCCCTGCTAGATACCCTGCCAGATACCCTGCTAAGATACCCTTACCTTATATCAGTAAGTCTGATATAGTGGGAATTAGGGGGAGACACAGACGTCCCTTCTTTACTGCAGCAGAAGGATGGAGCTGGGAGAAGAAAACAGAAGAGCAGTCTAACAATCCTTTACCATATTCTAAAAAGGAGGCTCAAACCCTTAACAATACCTGAAATAATTGCTGTAGATGTCATCTGGGATTCCTTACATGTGAACCATTAGTCTGCCCTGTGCCTCAATGAGCCTGAAATGGATATATACCTACCACTTACATAGCTTTCCAGGACAGTCCTGGAAACTTAAAATAGCACTGCAGGCTCTTGTGTGAATGTGTCCTTGAGGCTGAGCTGGTCAGCACTGTTGGCTGGCACCATGTGGTGCTCCAAGCAAGGCAGCACAAGGACAGAGGCCTCCAATTGCTGATGTGCAGGCTATAATAAAAATCTGTGCACCAAACCATTCTCACCTTCAAAACTTGGTTTTATTGTGAACTAACAGACAAGCTGAAGAAGGTGGCATGACGTGTCTGCACTCACAATACAGATTTCTGACTGTGAGACTTCTATGTGACGCTTTGGAAATAATAAAAGCCAGATAGATTGACTATTTTCCCTCTTGAAAAGACACAGGCTTTTCATTCTTGTGTGAATGCAGGCTTTTCTTGCACTGCTCCTTTGGAAGAACCAAGTGTAATCAAGTGCACATTAGTTTCTGTATCAAGGTGCAAGGTAGTGTCAGGACTCTGTAACGTAGCGAACAAAATCCTGCATCACATAGCTTATGTTTTAACTTCAGAGATGAAGAAAGGGACAGTGTCTCAACTTGTGCTTGGATCCTGCACTGTCAGCTGTAAATCCCTGCACTTACCTGCAACATCTTCAAAGAGCTTTAACTGGTGCCTTGCATTGTTTGTGACAGCAGGAGACCTTCAGGCCAGAGGACTGGTGCTCGCGCACTAGCAGGAGGCTAGCTGAGATAGGAGGTCAACTTGCTTAGCATCTTTTTCAGATGAGCAATGAGTGAGAATGACTGGAGAATTCGTCATTGCAGAATCCCTNGTGTTGTTTGGTTCACGGTTGGACTAGATGATCTCAGAAGTCTTTTCCAACCTTAATGATTCTATGTGACTGTGTTAGCGGAGCTCAGACAGACCCTTCCTCAGCCTAGCCTCTCCACTGTGTACAGGGCAATGGGTGAAGCTTCAGAAGGCAATGCTTTTTGCCATCCTGGCAGTTGTGTCTTCTGGGGTGCAAGCTCTCCGTTCACCTAATGTGATTGCCAAGTGCTCAGACTGTGCCCCAAATTCTCCTGTGAGTCATGTAGCTGGTTCTAGGTTGTTTCCCCTTCAGCACTGCGGTATAAGAGCACCTGGCTGCAACTTTGTCCTCACACTGGCAAAATGAGGGGATGTGCTCAGGCTTGAGCAACCTACAGAGCAAATCCTGTCTTCTGGATATAGCTGGAGAAAGAGGTGACTTCCCAAATGTGATAGCCAGTCTAATGTGATAGCAGACTCATCAAATAGGTGATATGCTTTCCCTTGAGGAAAGCGCCAGGGTGCCAACCTTCATAGCAATTTAAAAACTACTCTGTTGTTTTTAATGACGCCTTAAACTAACATGTAAAAATCCCTCTATCACAAAGCCAATAATGTTTTTACTGTGTATCACTGTCAGTCAATGGCTCAGACACTCCGCTAGAGGGAAGACTTTATCTGTCTTTCAGGTTATGATGAGGCAGTCTCTGAGCAGCTGTATATTGTGCATTTTTGAGGAGGGAATAAGAAGGGTCTTTAATTCTAGTTACAAGAACACTGGATAAACCAGGCCTCCATTTCCAGGAACTACGTTTAAAAGTTAAAGTTAATATTAATTCTATGGGAGAAATCCAACTGCTTTGATCATGAAACAGTGTTCTGCCACCTAAAGTCTTCAGTAGCTTACCAACAAGTTAAATTAAATTTTGTGGTCTGATATAGACTGCAAACCTTCCCTGAAACGACCATTTCCTTTGGAAAATATATAATTGGCTGTCCTTCTCTTTCCTTCCTTCCTTCCTTCCTTCCTTCCTTCCTTCCTTGCTTCCTTCCTTCCTTCCTTCCTTCCTTCCTTCCTTCCTTCCTTCCTTCCATTCTGTGGTAAGAATGCTGCTGGGAGTTTGTAACTTTTCAATTCTAGTACTACCTGAAATACAGGTTAATACTGCTGAAATGCTTAAACAATAAAAGAATTTAAATTCTCAGTAAGCTAAGCTGCAAATATATTGTTCTTTCCTTCCAGCTTGCACCCTAAAAGTGTATAGGCAGTTGGAAATATCCTATTCGGATTTATGGGTGTGAGCTACCACTGGTGGCTTTTCAGAAGTTCCGTATAATGTAAGCTTTTGCAAAAGGAATGCAGTAACACTGCGATACAGTCACTCATATTTATTCCCAATGTTTTGTCTTCGGAATCAAGTACTCTTTGGCTTGCAGGTGTCCTACTGACAACAACAAAATTTGGTTTATCAAAGAATGTCAGTTATTTCAACTGAAGAAAGATGTTCTTACATTTTATTATTCCTCCAGGAAATAGTCAAGCACACTAACATGACTGTGAATATTGGTAACTCAGATGGGGGGGTGTTAGGGTGTGTGGTTTTTTAATTTAGGATCAAGCGTGTGTCTACGGAGAGAGGTTCTTGATAGTCCTCACATGCTGTGCTTTGGTTTGCATAGTAGAACAGGCTTTGAGCATGTGAACCTTTTGGGTGAAATGAAACTTAAAGGCAAGCTCTGGGAGTGCCCCTAATCCACTCCAGCCAAAAAAATACCACCAGCCGCTGGGACCAGACTAAAGCTCATCTGAAGTAACAACTGCTGAAGCACGTATGGTGTGGCCGTCCGGTCCTCAGCACCAACTGATTTGCTCTGCAGAGGCTGTGCTACTTGCAGATGTAGACACAGACACAGGTACCAGAAGAAAAGTGAATTGATTGAAAAAGTCTTTAAATTGTCAAGCCAAAACTGCACAATTATACAGGCTGTGCATATGTACTTAAAACCTGGACAAATCCTACCTATGACTTTCTGCTCTCCTGAAAGTATTTGTATAAGCCTGTGAATGTGCTAGCCATAGCCTCCGACCGTTCTGGAATGGGAACTGGCTTTCTGCAGCTGCAAAATTGCAAATTCCACCACCATCTCTACTGCAGATAGTGTTTGGTTGAACTCTGTAAACCTGTCCACTTTTAGCTGATAATCTTTTCATGAGAAAGCATTACTATCACTGCTTTGAGCACCAAGTTTTATCACTGACTTTTGAAATTTGCTTTTGTAGAGAGAAAGCTGGTAGTGGCACCTTCTCTTTTTCATTTTAATCCCCAGAGCTATATTCTTCTTTTCCCCTCACTCCTCCCCACCTGCAGCTGCAGAAGGTTGCAGCTGGTTCTTGTGTGATTTATTGGGAAGCACAGGGGGGAATCTCTGTGACACTAAGCTCACTAACAGTGGCATGCTTCTGCTCCGGGAAGGGCCCCAAAAGCTTCTCACCCTGCAATTTGTGGAAAAAGTGGTCCTGTAGATTTTTGTTCTCTTGATAAATGTCTTGCTATAATTACTGAGCTTAGGGGTATTGATTTTTTAAAATGGGAATGCAGAAGACATATTAAGAAGCCCCATTAGCTGTGCTACTCAAAGGAAACCAAAGACTTGTCCTTTGTAAGACTATGTTGATGCCTGCTCCACAGACCTTCCCAAAGTGTTCCCCATGGGTGATTCTGGGACTCTGCACACACACTGGGAATGTGGATGTAATCCTGCAGCTACTTGCCAGGTAGCATAGTATCGTCTTAATTTTACTGATAAGAGTGACTTGTCTAAGGTCACGGAGGAAAAAAATTACAATTTTTTGCACTGCAATTCTCAGCAGAGTACTCTCTCTCTGACACCTGAAACCAATGGGAAAAAATTAAATCAGTTGAAAACTGGTGTAGCTTGTCAGCTCTTATCCCTGCATTCCTGTGCCTTTTGAGCTTACTTGATTGCCTTTTAGGGACATGGCTTTTAAATCTAATTAATGTGCTATTACTCTTTCCTCTATCTGACATGGAAAAGCTTGAATTAATTGAGTATTGACTAACTGAACTAATTACAGCAAGGCATTGCTATCATCCAACAGCGTGCTCACTGGTGTTTGCAAGAGCTGAGGATGAACTTGGGGCTCACTGGGCTGCTGCTTGTGAGCTGTAACTCTGCTACACCTGGGAGAACTGCCACCTCCGGCAGCAAGCGTGAGACCTGAAAGCAAGTTTGGCTCTCTTGCTCGTGTTGCAGTGGGAAGTTGCCTCGTCTGTGCCACCTCTGCCTCTGGCACTCACTGTATACCACACACACACGTTTCATGTATACGTATGTAGGTGCATATATCTATGTATTGTATGCATTTATAGGTGTATATCTATTTATCTGTACCAGGTCCAGCTGGGATGGAGTTAACTTTCTTTACAGCAATGCCTGTGATTCTGTGCTTTGGATTTGTGGCTAAAACACTTTTGATAATACCCGGGTTTTTTGGCTATCTGCTTGCACAGCCTCAAGGTTTTCTTTTTCCCACTCTGCCCCTGCCAGCAACTAGGCTGGGGGCAGGCAAGAAGCTGGGAGGGGACAGAGCCAGGACACCTGGCCCAAACAGGTCAAAGAGATATTCCATTCCATGTAACATGATGCTCAACTACAAGGTAGAGGAAGAAGAGGCAGGGCTTTGGCTTCGGCTTTGTGGGTTTTGTCTTCCAAGGTGGCTGTTGCCCAGAGATTGGGCATCTGTCTGCTTGTGGGAGATGGTGAGTGATTGCCTTTGAATTTCTTTGCTTTTTTCCTCTC
>VZTL01065009.1:1202-20297 GCA_013400535.1 Scopus umbretta | reverse complement strand
GGACGGGAACGGGACCCGCTGAGAGCCGGACATTTTGGGGGCGCCCGGCCGGGTCGGGGCGCTGGGGAGGTCGGGAGGGGGTTGCCCCGACCGGCGGCGACGGCGTGGGGCTGGTGGGCGGCCCGCGGCCGGCGGTATGAGGGCGAGGGAGGGCCCTCAGGCGCTTGAGGAGAAACGTTGAAAGACGCGCCCGAAATTTGAAATAAAGCGTTAACCCCCCTCAACGCGTGTGCTTGTCCAGCATGTCTTGGGACCAGGCCGAAAGCGTCATCAAGAAAATCGTTCGCGAAATCGGGGAAGAATGCGCCGCCCAGGGGGAAACCGTTTCTGAAACCTTGGTGGCGTTCATGGTAAGCGCCAATTAAATGTTTAAGGGGTGTGTGTGGGGGGTGTTTATTAGTATTTCACCTAGGTGTTTTTCTAATGACGTTCAAATTATGTTGTGATCCGTAAAAAAATTAAGATAAATCTGTATTGATAGCATATAGATTGGAAGTTTCAAACCTGGGTGCCTGCAGCTTGGCAGTTCAAACCGGTTTTAAGGCTTCCGTGAGGTAGGGGCTTAATTTTACATACGATGAATAGTTCCCCCGAAGTCGCTGACTGACACTGCTTGGCCTGAATGATGTGAAGCGAGGACATAAATAATTCCTTTGCTCTTAAAAGCCAACAGATGTCAAACGGCGGCTCCACAGCAGCCTGCCCAGGCTGGGATGTCAACAGCCGAGGCTTTCGGGGATGACTTGAACTTCAAAACATCTTGGTCTCTGCTAGCCCACATTGGGAAGTTTTAAAGGAGCGTTCAGAGGTATTCGGTATAGGGTCCTAAAAACCTGAGAAAGTATTTAAGTTCCTCTGAATTGCTACCTGTGTGAGTATAAGGCCCTGAAAAGGCCGCAGGTACTGAGTCCTGGGAACTCTGAACTCCAAATGACAGTTCCCACTTAGTTTTCTTCTGCAGGCAGATAAACCATTTTTTTCATTTCTAAAGTGAAAATGAGAAGCATTCCTGAGTTTTAATAACATTTCTTCCCACTCTTTCATAAATGAACAAAAAGGCATGACACATAGGTGCTTGTTTATTGCAGCAGCTATATTTATTCTTTGAGGTTTACCTCTTCCCTCTGTTGTGATGGATTCTTTTGTTTGTTTCTCAGTTTAGGCTGGGCCAGGTAGTATAAATGGGCTGAATAGTTGAAGAAGTGGGCTTGGATCCCACTTAAACTAAAAATTAAATTGAAACAATCTCAGGCAGACAGCTGTAAGTATCCTAAAAACCATTATACACTTTGGCATCTCATCTTAGGAGGCATGGCACCGCTGCAGAATATAGCCTGAATGCATCTGCAAAGCTGTGTCTACAGAAAGATGGAGCTAGGTTCTTTCTTTATTGATGGCATAAGACCAGACTCAGCTTTTGATAAGCCTGTATATGAATGTAAGTGGTTCACAGAGGTACTGTTTGTCTGCCATTTTTTTTCCTAACAGTGACACTGTGCCTTTAAAAAATACATTGGGATCAAAAGCAGTATTAATTGTAAGCATGAAAATTTTCACGGGTAAAAAACTTCCACGTGTGGCTGGCAAGATACCCAGCATGCATACCAGTTGCAATCATGCTATATTTCCCTGTATGTAGAAGACTATGAATTTTTTATCCAAATGGTAAACATTTATATTGATGCATACAACACCAACTGAGAAGTGTATAAACAATCATGATCGATTTTTATAAAATTTTACTTAGAAAAATATTTTTCCAGGAAATTTTAAAGGAGCTGTATCTAAATATTTCTCTGCAAAGTTTGCATCACAAATAGACTTTTCTTTCCACTTATGTCTGAGAACTGAGATTGAAACTGGCAACACATGTGAAATGAAGTAACTTTGTTTCATTATCAGAGACTGAAATGGAAAAAATAATAGTAAAGAAGAACTGACTGCATCTCAGATTTTTCAGAAAACAAAAGGTTAGTTGCAAAGAGTGTATGTGGAGATGTAAATTAATAGCTTTCTTTTGGCAATCTCTAGGTGAAAGCTGTTGGTTTAGATCCAAGAAATGACTTTAATGTGGATCGAATCCTTACAAAAAAAGATGTGCAGAATCTTATCCAGGTAATTCTGACATGATGTTGAGAGTCAGTACTTAGCTAAGACTATAGCATTATTTGCTACCTATTCCTATAACTAAAATGCCATTTTATTTTTGTATGAACACTTTCAAAATTTTAATGACACTTTATTCTTATTCTTTCTGTAGCTAAAGACTGGACTATGTGTTTCCTCATGCAAAAACAAGTCTTCTCATAGTATTCATAGTATGTTGAGAGAATCGTAGGGAGGGGGCTTTACTGCTGTTGTGAAACCTGTAGTATAGTCGCTGTCAGTTCAGATGTTTCCCCTGTGATGAGAAAGAACTCACTTCTCTGTCTCTCTTCTTAGCTTTGTGTTACCAGGCTGCTTGACACAACAAACCCATCCCTGAGCACAATTAAGATGCAGGTTTACTTTGATCTGAACTATGCAAACCGAGGTAATTTCAATATAAATGAATCTTTTCATAGAAGTTGATTCTGAGTTTAGGATTTCATATCTCTCTCCGTAGGGCTAATAATGATTCCTGTTAAATAACTGCTGGCAGTAAAGCAACACAAAAAACCCTGGAGAAATGTACTGTATAGGAGTATGGTGTTTCAGTGTGGATATAGTAGGGAAAAAATGCACATCAGATCTGAGAGTACACTCATCTCATCCTGTCTAAGAGATTTACTGAATGTAATGTATTCGATCGCTTGAGAACAATTATGCTTTCAGGTGCAGTGGCTAGCTGCCTTTAGCAAGAAAAACTTGCACTGCACCTGTAAGGACTAGTACCCAGACCTGCACTCATGTATCTGAAAAAGAACTCGATGTTTCATCAATATCCCTGAGATGAGCAATCTTGAACAATCAGTTACAGTTTTAATCCAGTATGTTTTGGTCTCATTGCTGGTAACTTCATGCGGTCTGAGAATGGGAATGTGGAAGAAAAATGAGATGGGGAGAATGTCTGCTGTAACTGTAACTTCAGATCTCAATGGGATCATGAGGGCTGGCTGGGGCACAGAAGACACAGAACAAGAGTAGACAAAAAAATAAACATTTCTGTGTGGGGAGGTCATGAAAATTAAAACCAAAAATTAGCAAAACTAGAAAGCTGCTCCCAAGTTTTCTGGACTCAGTAAGCCCAGTGAGCGCAATAAGTCCAGAAAGATTCTGAGATCCTGAGTAGTGTTCAGATTTGGGTGCGTAACTTCAGTTGTGTGTGGGGGGTGGGTGAGTGAGTGTGTGTATGTGTGTGTGTGTGTGTGTGTGTTTTAGGTCCTACTGCAGTTAGAGGAGTCCAGAGAGCCAGAGATGTGCTGCTTAATTTGGTGAGTAGCTCTCTGGACTCTACTGAGTGATGTTAATCATGCTAATTATATCAATGTTTAACTCCAGTATTGTTCATTATAATGATATAGTACCTTGAACATCTCTTCCACATATCTGTGCTTCAGAAACCTGAAGCTGGTGCTCTGACTGGAAATTAATTGCACCGTCTGTATAACTCAAATTCCAAATAACTTAGATAGCACTTTCTAACAATCCTTCTTTCCTAGCTGAATTACTCAGCGAGCAGCACCGTGTTCTGGAGGGAAGGCTGGCTCTCGTGGTCAGAGATATCACAGATAGTCGTCCTCGTGTGCAAGAAGAAACAGAAAATGTGTATCAAAAGATTGTTAGCTACGTGCTGCTGAGCTCTGGCCTGGGATCCCCAACAGATATTGAGGTTGTCAGGGAGGTAACAGGTCAGTAAACTCCCAGCTGTGAAATCGGGCTTTTCTTATTGAAAGTTAAAATTTCACCTTCCCTTTGCTGATCTTTAGATACAGGTGCGGTAAACTGTGTTGATGGCTTGCTACCCAAACTGTCAGTGCTCCGCCTTGAAGTCTAAATTTGCCATGGATTTCCTACTTTTTGCAGTTGTTTGGGAGAGAGTGGTTTTGCTTGTTTAATGATTCTCTTTTCTGTTCCCTCATATTGAGGGTTTTCTCACCCTTTGTAATGCTTCTAGCTGCCCTGCAGAGTGTATTTCCCCAGACAGAGATGATTACTTTCATCTCACTCAGTAAGAAGAACAAAGAGCAACAGCTGAAAAAGCTTGCCATGCTCGTCACTGGAATTCGGCTGTACAACAAGGAACGCGGGAAAGGAGGAAGCAGCATTGATGACTGTAAGTAGACAACTGCATTTGGGCTGTGTATTCCCAGTTAATTCTTCCTAGCCTTTGTCACTGGAAGGGCTCCAATAATATCCTATCTATCTAGATAAACAGCTTTGACTCAGGGTCTGTAAACCTGAAGGAAAAGTACATATTTGGCATTTAGGTTTCTACGTAGGCTACTACTTTTAGCTAAGAGGGACCCCCATATGGTTGTTGTGGAAGGATCTTGTGTATAAACTTCAGGCACTGATTCACCTCGTGTTAACTTTTCCCCGATCCCTTGCAATTAAGTGAATTAAATATGTAATGTTTGCCTTTACAAGCACTTAATTAAAATCTTGAAAGGGCACTGTCAATCCAGTTAGAATTTTCTGTTGCATATGTGTAATAAGAAGTGATAAAAGTTGCTGGGGTGTTATCTGTATTCTGATAAATTAGAGTAACCTCTTCAGAGTATTAACATGTTCTCAAAAATCTTTTGCATTTTGAATCCTCGTCAGTGTTTTTGTGAATGTTTTTGTGAATATGCATGCAGTACTGTAGCTCTGTTTGGAGACTTCTCTGTAACTGGTCTGCAGCCCAGTTTTAGAGGAAACTGAGAACTGAAAATTTTGCAGATTGCCTAAAGTCTCTCAGGAAACCCATGTCAGTTGTATCAGGTGAACTGCACCTACTATAAAGCAAGTTTTCTCACAGTCCTTGACTTGACTGTGATACTTCCAGACCTGTAATTCTGACTATTTGGAACCACTTAATTAGTAAGGTACAGTGGTTGGATCTAGTGTGCAAGCATTTGGAAATGCATGAATATAAGGACAAAATTTAGCAACTTTATTGGAAGTCTACTTTGCTGAAATAGTGCACTGTAACCTTTTGCTAATGATTTAAATAATCCTTTTTATATGTATCTTGTATTTATTCTCTATAAACAGTGCCAGCCATTCTAAATGAAGCCATTCCGTCAGCTACACGGACTGTCGATGAGGGTCTTAACACTTGCCACATGCTAGCCCACCGATACACAGCTCTGTTGGAATCCATGCAGGAAGACCAACACAGATATACACAGCTCAGTTCTTTTAAACTAAAAGAAGCACTGTTCAACGTGAGACAACATGAGGCCTTCCTTTGCATCCTTCTGGTGAGATACCATCACATTATATCCTGTGGGGTTTTATTGCAGGTGGAATGTATACAAGTTACCTATTTGTACAGGAGAGAAATATAAAAGAAATGATTCAGAAATAAATGAAATAAATTTTATCTCACTATATGAGAAGCTACATCATCTGTCATGCTGAACTTTGTACCTAACTTGCTGGGTTTGGCTACTGCCAGGTGAAACACAAAATGAATTAATTGTTTGCTGCAGTGCAACCATGCTTCCATTTCATTTCTGGAGGTTTCCTTTTTTAGTTTAATTTCATTAACAAAGGACTAAAAAAGTAGGACTTTCTTCTTGTTTGCATATTGATAGTCACTCTGCCCCAAAAGGCATGAGAGAAAAAATCTTCTTGTTCAATCCGTAAATCACCTCAATTTTAGTCTGCAGACATCCCCAACACATATGGAGTCATCAGAAGTCTTTGAAGAATACAATTTAAATTCTTGAAGCTTGTTTTGTTTATGAAGACCTTTTAATTTGTCCTTTGAGAAACTGCAGGGTTTTATTAGTTTTTCCTGTATATCATAAAGCTTGGAAAAATATTTCTCTTTTAAATTTTTTCTAGTTCTCTTCATTGTAAAAATGTAGAGGTTTTCATAAAAATTACTAGTATATGTTTGAGAGAAGCACCTGCTCTTATACCTGAACACTTAAGGAAAAATTTGTCTTGTGCAAAGTTAGGGCGCATTTTGTTCCTTAAAACAGTTGTCTGAAAATAGTTAAATGAAGAGATATGAGTAAATACTGATTACTAAATACTTGAATTTTGACTGTCATACTTCTTACCTGGAGTAAGTTCTCTTTCCAGTCTGATGCCATTACAAGTGCTCAAGAAGTTGAAAAGATGAATGTGCAGTTTGCAGCAACAATGGAGCAGTTGAAAAACACGGTGCAGAATAAGGTTTCCATAGATACCAAAGAAGTTTTTGTAAGTATCTTGAAAGGAAAACCTATTTCTTCTTAATTATAAAAAATTGCTAAAGTATTACAGAATACTTTACTGGCATATTTTTCAATAGTTTGTGTTAAGAAAAAGGCTCCATTATTTTCTCTCTATTGTAACAGCATCTGTGATTTTTGAAGGGGCAACTAAACTAAAAGACTTGTTCTCAAGTTAAAAGAAAAGCAAGGTACAAAAAGGGGGAGAAAGAATTAAATGGTGTTTTACTGTAAGCGTCTTGAGTAATTTGTCAGTATTTGTAGACTTACAGTGATACTTTCCTGGTTTGTGTATATATTCTCCTGTTCCTTGCAGGAATAGTAAGAACACGGTAACATTGCATCAGAGTGTGATTCTCTTAAAGTCCTTTCGGAGAGCAATTCCTGTAATTACAGTATGACTCCTTGATACAATTTTTCTACAGAAATCGGGTTTCTGTGATGGGGGTTTCAGCCTCTTTGCCCCTCTCAAAAGCTTCTGAACCTGTTGGCCAGTTTCAGTCAAATTTGTCAGAGTCCGGAGATCTCAAAATACATCATTTTCTGACAGTTTTCTGAAAAACAAGCAACTAGAGAGACAATTAGAGCTGTACTAAGATCAAGTCTGAAACGGGAATGAAACAATTACGTGCTGGTTTGTGTGCTGTCTGGCCAGTGAACAGCCACGGACCTCTGCACGATCGATGTTCCGTACTGTATCACCCTTAGTTGGGAGCTACGGGACATGGGAGGGAGGTGTCGGAGGAGGAGGGAATATTGATGAGAACTGCAGGTATTGTGAAGGAGGGTGCTCAATGACCCTGTGAGAACCTGGGATTATTGTGATGGCACGGTGTAAAGGAAACGGGAGAGAAATATGTCAGAAACCAGCTTCGTTTAATTTGCTTTTCATGGAAGAGCTCTTTATTTTGTGTGATATGTCTATCGTTTTAATTCCTTGTAGTTAGCTGTTGAGCTAGCGTGCCGTTCATACATATGTGAGGTTATATTTCATCCTTCTAAACAGAGAATTAGAAAGCAAAATAAAGTTTACTGTGGAGAAGGGAGGAAGATCATGCCCCTACCACCTATTCAGAATATTTTTTACACTTCCCTTAAGGGCATCTGAGCCGGAAACACATGGGAACGTGTGTAACTGAGCTACATCTCAGATGTGATCTGATGCTTCAGGTTATGTGTGCTTGTGATATTATAAGCCAGATGTTCTCATTTGGAGAACATTTTCCCCTCTCGTCCAGCTGCTCAAAGCAGTTTTTTCTCTTCTTCTGTATCTTTGTGAGGCTTAAGTGACTGATATGCACTTTTCCCTAGAAGGTGTCTGCTGTTGTCTGCTTCCTTCCTAGATTTCAGTTTGGCTAGTTGTATTTTCTTCTCTGCTGAAGACAGAATACGTAATGTCTTTAGATTTCAGGTCTTTTGCAGGTAAAGATTTCTCTGTTAACACACCATTTGAATAGTTCTTGTCTTCAGCTAGTTGCTGAGAAGCCAAATCCTCTACAAGTGTAGAGAATCAGGGCATTCTGCATTTTAAAAACCGTAGGGTAAGGCCTATATTTGTGGTAAACATTTGTTTTAGGAAACATAGTAGGTTTCATTAATATTCTCTGTTTATTCTAGTAAGAACGATTTTGATCTTGCTGCCCTTCCTTTAGTTTCTTCCATTTTTGTAACGATAACTTTTCCACAGCGTTAGTGATGCAGATGAATTCCAGAGCTGACTCTGTTGGCTGTTATAATAGTTAACATGCATAAAATATAATGTTGTTAGCATGCCTTTCAGATTTGTTGAATCTCTTCCTGTAAATGCTCTGTGTGTTTAGATGTAACAGGGCACATTTTATGTCACTGTTATTGAAATCAGCATTTATACTCATAGCTTGTAGCCTTCTTCTGAATGTGTGTACACCTGTATGTCAGCATCGCTGCTGGGAATGGCAGCATCCAGTTTTCTCCTGAACCCTGTACCGCTCTGAAGAGGCTTGCACACCGTTAATTTGACACACATGATGGCTTGGGGGCTGTGGTACTAAGTCATTCTGGAAGCAAGGCAGACAAAATAACAAAGCCTAATAGTTTGTACGTATAGGTGTAGTTTTACTTCATTTGGTAGTTAACCAGGTGCATTTCTTCTGGTCCTGCTTATTCCTGTACACCTTATTTTCAATTATAAAACTGTATTGTCAGTGAAGTGCTCAATTCCAAGCATGGTCTCAGAGTAACGTATTTGGGAAAGGCTTTGGAGTAAAATATAGAAAAGTACCATTCCGGCCTATGGGCATACATGCTGGACATATGTGCTTTGGGCATACACAATGGGAGCTCCTCTTAGAGTGCCCAGGAGTTCCCCTGGAATTTCTGAATGTTGAAGGCCTTGGAGATCAGTCCCGCTTTGTTCATAGCAGGGATCGTTGTCCGCAGCACTTGGGTTACGCTGCAGACGTAAAACAAATCTGGATTTCAGATCATTTTCTTTATTTTCTAGCCTCTCTTTGTTGCACTTTCTAACCTCTGGACCGGCTTTCAGGATGAGATACGACTGCTAAGCTTCCTCACAAGTATGACTAACAATCTCCAACAGTTCTCGGAAATCCAATCACAGCTTTTTCCTGAGGAAGTGCTAAGGTCTCTTCTGGAAGGAGTGACTGTGAAAAGTGATGAGGAAAGGATAAGAGAAACCATGGGTACTGAAAGTTACTACAATTTTTTTTTCCTTCATTTTCCAAGATTTTGTGCTTTGAATTTTATTTACAGAAGGTGATGCACATTGATTTTTTTAATAATCAGAATTTGCACAGTAAATTAAAATGACTCTTGTAGTGTGGTAGTTTATTTTTCATGTAGTGTAGTTTGGGCTTTTATTTTTATATATAAAATTAAAATATAGCTGCTAGATACAAACATACCTTATAAAAATGGCAGAAGGATCAAAGAATATTTCTACCTTTTTTTGACATTTCTTAAGTTTGTTTATGTCTTTGTATACCTTTCAGAACTTCTGAAATGGAGGGGGGGGGATAAAAAAGCTAATTTAATTGGGCTTTGGTTTCCAGAAGTATTTGTCTGTAAGATGGTATCCCTAGTAACCAAGTTGTACGCCAGGGGATTTGTAATGCGTGAGTGGGTGAAAACAAAATAAAAGAATAAGATATTACCTTCCTGTTCTCATCCCCTGTTTCCAAAGAAAAATAATGCTACTAAAGAAGGCTCCTGCAGGACTGATTTTTCAGTAGGATCTCTCTTAAGGCAGGGCTAAAGTTTGGCTTTTGGGGTCTTGGCACTGCAGGTCATCCTGTCAAGATGGCAGTAATCCGGTCACCCTGTAACATTATTATATTTTAAACATGTGATGTTTTGTTACTGAAATCCTTCCTTTGTTAAACCTTTTCTTAGGAACCAGAGTGAACGTTTCTGATTTCAAGAACCAAGAGTGGCTTTTTCCAGAGACTGCTGATAATTTTGACCAGTTGCTAATCCAGTACCATGGCTTCTGTGCACATGCAATTGGTGTGAAAGGCCTTACCCTCCCAGGTATGCTTTGCAGTTAGGTCTTTTCCATACTTTGTATGTACACAAGTACTGGTGAAAATGTAAAGACATGGTCTGCATGCATCCTCTTATGTCAAAGCTGGAGTACTGTATTTTCAGGTTGGTAATTCTCACCCCGGATAACTTATTTCCCCCTGTTAAAGTATTTTCGTTTTAAAAATACACAAATAAAGTGCCCTAAATAGAAAGTAGGAGGGCTTTGAGAGAAAGTAGGCAGAAGCAAGCAGAGGCAAAACCAAGAAGGGATGGATAAATGTTTCCTCCTGCTAGATGTGCATCTGTATAACCTACACTGCAGCTGAATGCAGATTTGTTTATTGTTGTTAATGTGTTTTAAGACAGGCATAGGAAAATGGTCTTCTATTTTGTGTATCTGTCTGTTGCAAACGGACCCATTCATGCCTACATCATGTGTATTTTTAAACAGTGGATATAAAGTACCAAAAATCTTCACTGAAAAGAATGCAAAAGTGCATGTGATTAAGTCAATTAATCATGCGATTTTTTTTTTTTTTGGTATCTTCTAGCGTCATTTGTCTTGACGGCAAGCCTTACTTCAGCTACCCTATCAGTTCATGTTTTCTGTTTCCCTATCCTTTATAGAACCTACGCATATAGAACTTTTTTAAACCTACAGGAGGTTGGGAGGAAAATACTGCCGTTTCTTGGCAGTGTTAAAAAATAGATATTTTAATGGCAAGGTAAATTACTTACAGTTATGTAGTATTGCACATGAGAACAGCTGTCCCGGGTTAGACTGAAGGTCTCTCTAGCTCTGTATCCCATTTCTGGATGGGGTCAGTCATGAAGAGTTGAAGATTATGAGAAATCAAGCAGGAATCATCCTTCCTTAATTATATCGTTTCCTGTTTTAGCAGTCAGTAGTTATGGGATTTCCTCAGGTAAATGTTGTGCCTGTACCTTTCTGTTGAATAATCCTTGATAGAGGTTTTTCATTTATCTAATTGCTTTTTGATGCCATTTAGAGTTTGCCGTTCTTATTGTATTCTTATTGTCAAAGAGTCCCACAATTATAATTATATACACTATGAAAACGTACCTCTTCTTGAGATGGTTTTAAGCTCTGGCTTGATAATTTCATCAAAGACCTGATAGTCATTCTATTAGGAAAACTGGCAAATAGTAGTTTTATATTGCTCGCAATTCATGGTTTTATAACCCCCTATCATATTATTGCTCTTCTGTTGCTTCTTTTTAATGCTGAAGAGGCCTCTTTCTTTAACCCCTCCTTCTGTGAAAGGTATTCCAAGCCTCTGATCACTTCCAACTCCCTTCATTTTACTTTTTCTTACTCTGTTGTGTTGGGACAAAATGTAGTATTACAAATGGAACATACAGATTGTTACAATGTTGTTTTTTTCTCTCCCTCTGTTTGCGTCCTAATAATTCCTGACATTATTTTTGCTTTTTTGATTGCAAGTAGTGCAACTGAGTAGTGCCTTGCAGTATTTTCAAGGCACTATCTATGATGATTCTAGGTCTTTCCTGGGCAATGACAGCCGAAGCAATGCCTGCCACTATCCTTGAACTCAATTTGTGTTTTCCTATGTAAGTTATTTGGCCTTTATTGGCATTTTGTCTGTTAATCTATTGTCCAGCTTGTTAGCTGCTTCATCTGCTTCTTCAGTTAACTTCAGTGTTATGCCCTTTGGTATAAATGGACTGCTGATCTGCAATCAAATTTTTGCTGCAGATTATAGGGGAAACATTTGTGGGTATGGGCAATGTTTTCTTATGCCTTTGCTATAGGTGTTTCGTCTGTTGTTTTTCTGACAGACATGCACTCAGGCATGCTGGATGTGAACTGATCAAAAGCAGTTGTACTGACTTAATGAAATAGACTTTCCTGTATTTAAAAAGGTTACTTTCAGGGATTTATTCTGATTTCAGGAAAAAAAAAGGAAGTGAAACTGACTTGAGGGAAACACAGAATCTCAATTACAGATGTGTTTTGTATTGGATATCATACTATTCGCTATTTATTTTGTGGGGCTTGTTTTGGGGTTTTTTTTAGGAAATCCTGATATTGGAATTTTGAAGCACAAGGAGAAATGTTATGTTTTCAGTTCCAAAGAAGCTGCATACGTCTTTGCTCAAGATCCAGATAAGTTCATTCAACTGAATGTAGAAAAAGCAAAAGAACACGCAGAGCTAATTCATCTGCTCGAGCTTCGTCATCAGTTTGAATACCTTGCTCCGTACGCACAGGTAAACATTGCCCATGCCTCTTGCTGAACAGCTGTTGGGTCACTGGTTGGTCTGTGCTTTCTAGAACATAAAGAGGACAGATGATATCCATCTTCAGAAAAGAAGTATAATCATCTGCCTATCATACAGCATGTCTGAAGGTCCATCTTTTCCAGGTCTTTAGAGTGTCAATAAGAAACATTTTCCTTTAATGTTGTTCCCACCTTCTCTCTTCATAGGAGAATATGTAGAGCCAAAGGATTGTGGCAGCGATAAAAGCTTTTTGTCCTTAGCCTAGGAAGATCCTGTGTAAGATGCTTCTTTTCCTCGTTTTTGCAAAAGTAGCTTAAAGGGACAGTAAATAAATGCAACAGAAGATAAGCCAGATACCATATTAACTGGAGCTTTAGCTCAGCAGTTCATCAGTACGTGCTGGATGAGGGTGTAGTGAAATCCGGGGACAGGAATTATGGAATGTATTACAGAACAAAAGGGGACTCGGTAATGAATGTAACAGTGCTACCATGTGAAATCCAAAGACTTGATTTGGATTCATAGACGTTCTCAGCGATACGTTGTGAATTTCAGGTCCCCAGCAATGCAAAGTATGTAGTCTTGAACAGGCTTTTGGTGAGAAAGATATGGTTTCTATCCTGGCTCTGGCAGAGATGTAAGCACTTCTCCTAATTATGATTTGTGAGTTTTAGTCCATCCATAAAGATAAAGGGAGGTCCCTGCATCATAAAATACTGGTGGTGGTGGTGGGATCCCCTTTTATCAAAGTTCAACGATTAAAGCACTCACCTGGGATGTGGGAGTCTGAAATTCAGCTGTGGCCTCTGCCTAAAAGGATTTCTGTCAGAAATTAAATTAATCGAATACTTAATGGTTTCTTCTTTTTTAACAGGGGCAGGGGGAACAAAAATATTTTTAATGTAAAAATCATTATCCACTTGTGGTTTTCAGGTTTTTATTTGCTTTTAAGAAGTAGCATATCCGTATGCTGTTTTGCTTAGACGTCTGTATTCTTCTCATTAATGCCTGGCTTGGTTTTGGTTTCTTTTTCATCCAGGCCAGGAATGCAGACATATGTTTGGTGAAACCAACCACAAAATGTGACAGTAGTACTCAGACTGATACTCATATCTTGCCTCCAACTATTGTGACGTCCTATGAATGGAATGAATGGGAACTGAGAAGAAAAGCTATAAAATTGGTTTGTATAGTTACTACCAGATTTTCATTGTTAGATAACAAATACAGAATAAATTATTGTAAACTTGTGTTCCTTACAACATATATCTAACCTTATTCAAAGATGCACACTTCCATTACAACTAGCTCAATATTTTTTTTTCCCAGGTATTTTTTTCTCCACGTTTCTAGGCTTTCTTATTCTCCCACTTTTTCCATATTTTTTGAGCAGTGCTTCCACTGCCATGTCCATCCATTCCAAATTTTTCATTTGCCCTCTTTAAGTAATAAGAGTTTGTTGATTAGCATTGCATTTTTAAGTTCTTTCTCTATGCTCAAATAAATTGAACAGTTTGAAGATATTGCTGTATTACTTTCCTTGTAAAAAGAAAGTTGCAGAAAGGTTTGGCTCAGACAAAACTTCATTGCAAGCTCAGCAATTTATATTAATATTCATCACCATCAAGTAAGAAGGCGGAAAAATGTAGTAACTGGCAGACAGAATGCTTAGGAGTACCTTTGGATGTGTTTGACCTTGCAGAAGCCTTCTTTGAGCTAACTTACCCATCCTTGAAAGGCATGAGGCTTTTTTTTTTTCCCCTTTTTTTTTTCCACATAATGAAATATTTTTCATTTTATCCTGATTCTTCATGTTTGCTAAAACCAATTCTGCTTTTTTTGAAAAACAAACTTCCCTCTTTCACGTAGGACCAATCCGGAGAGGTAAGAAACGAACCAGGTAGGTTTTGTGTTGTATATACAATCCAAAGGAAATGTTTGTTTTCCTACCATGATGGTTTTCTGATGGATTGGAAATTGCAGTCTGTCCACAGAAGGTTAGCCACATACATAAAAACTTTCAAAGTAACAGTATCTATTTAAAAAGTTCTTTCTATGGTTTGGGAGGCTTTTCAGTTGTCAAGGTATAGCACCTGATTTTCACAATTCAGTCAAAGTGAACTTGTGAGTACAGGGAATATTGCAGTTACCAATATCCACTGGACACAGAATACTGGGGGTTGATTATTTTTTTTGCTGTGAACAGATGCACTACGGAGGCCCGTGGTCTGCTGTGCAGTCTGTTTCCTTTCTGTTGTTCTTTTTGCCATGAAATCTCCAACACTGTAAAAGGAAGCCAAAATTTTGGACTGAGAAGTCTTGCCAGTGTTAACTGGCTTATAAAGGATTCTAAGTAATAGTTGTTACTGAGGTATATAAAGAAGCCAATTAGGTTTACAAGAGGCCTGGCTAAAAGCCTCCTTTGCTTCAGTAATGGGCAAAAGTACATAAATAAATGTAAGATGTGGTCAGTGGTTTATCTTTAGCACAAGCAAAGGTGGATGTTTTCCAAGAGCTGCACATGAAGACCATTCACAAGTGCATTTGTAGCTTGTTAGTTTGAAATATTTAGAGAAAGTACTTTAAAGTACTAAGGGTGTTTTAGCCTCAACTGTCCATATGGGAGATTAGTGATGCTGAGTGGCAACAAAAAATCCCAGGTGCATACAAAAATGTTTTGTCTACAGTGACTACTGCTGAATTTGTAATATGGAGATGATACAACAATTAGAATCAAAGTGCTAAAATAACAGAAATAGCTTACCAATGCATCTGTGAATTTGATACCTTTAGGGGAGCATCGGACATATTTGCGGGTTTTGTTAGAGGATGAGCTCAGAGGCCTTGGGGATTTTTCTGTCGTTCATAGTTAGCCAGAAAACTTGCAGTGACAGGAAGTGTTAATATATGAGTTTGTTAGAATGCCTGTTTGATGTTAGAAGTAAAATTTTCAGCTCGCATTTGTTTCTCCATGCAAGCATAGTTCCTTGCAATAGCATACACTTGGTCTTCAAGAGGGATAAACTTAACAGAGAAACAGTATCTCTTGCCTGCTCTTGTTTTAATTGTCATTAAAACCCTTGGAAAAAAAAAGACTAAAATATTGTCTTTCTTTCCATGCTGTCTTTTCTGTAAATTCCTTGTTGTTCTTTTCTGTATTTTCCTTGATGACACTGTGCATAAGACTCAGTTGTAGATCAAGATATCAAAATGAGTCTACATATAAGTGCAACTTCCACTCCAGTTGCTAGAGACCTGGCTAATGGAGTCTGGAGAATATTTTGACTCGTGCTGATGCGAACACCAAATTTGGCCAAACCTAATCATCCTCCAGCTTCCACTGACTCCAGTCTCTGCTGACTGGACTGGACTCCAAGGACTTTCTCACTTACATGTAGGGGTCTGGATCCCACCACGCGAGACTGGATTTTGTGTATTTCGATGACAACATTATTTCATATGATTTACAGTGTTTTACAGCATTGCTGACATAGAAGGCTCACTGGAAGAAGGAACATGTAGTTTCAAGTGCTGACTTTGTAATATGAACACTTTGTGAGAAGTGGTTTTGTTGTTGTATCTACAGCAGTTTCTGTGATTAAACAGAGCTTTAATCATAAATTATCTTACCTTTTGCTCCTTGCCAAGGGGTTAATAAGCAATGTCTAGAAAGAAGGCATTTTCTCCCTTTTATCTGGTACTTTGTGACACCAACACCGAAACCTCATCACATTCGGTTTGAAAACAGACAAAGGCTTGATCCTGTAGTTTGGTTAACCACAATATTTGGGATCCTCAAGCTTGTTTTAGGTTTCGGATGCCCAAAGAGGTTTATCTGCCTGCCATCCCATTTAGTGTGCTTTCAGACTGATTGAAATTAATTTGAAGCCCTGGAAGAGCTTAACATGAAAACAACATTCTATTCTAACAAAACAAAGGCTCCGGCGTTTAACAAAATCTGAAGCACAGTGACCAAAGGAGAACACGAAAGCAGTAAGAGGCTGACTTACAATTGTGTGGGCTACATACAGTCCTCTTCGCGCATCCTGTTAGTTCAGGAGTTACTAAATGACAGTTGCAACTGTGCATTGACAGCAGGGTGAGGCGGGCCACGTTCCAGGTTTCTGAAGCCCATAGATGTAAAATATACAAACGCACCTAAGTATACACTAGTGCTAAAATGTTCAAATGGAATTTGGCTTAATCTGATTCTTTTTGTGTCTTTAGGCCAATTTGCGCCGCAAATTAACTCGTGCCATGCAGACTGATCTCAGCCATGTGAGAAGAGAGAACTCCACCCAAGTGTACTTGCCCAAAGATGTTAGCACCCAGACTAAGCGTGACAGCTCAAGCAATGTACCCAGGCCGCAGGTTTTCTTGGAAGGTCTCCGAGGAGGGTCATCTCCTACTACTCATATGGTCAAAGTAGACTTAACAAGAGCAGTAGATGAAACCTAAGTGAAAATGAGAAACCTAAAGCCATGTATTGAATGTATGTATAAAAATCCCCACATACATCTGAATTAAGATACAAAAGATTTTACTGTGTCTCTTGATTCCAGGAGCTGTTGATTTATTTCATTTACCTTATCTGTTGGGGCTGCTGCCTGGCATTAAGTGAGAGAAATGATAAGCCCGAAACACCCGGATTTTAAACAGCAATTTAGAATCAAGATGTTCTCAAAGACTTAAACTAAGATTTAAACGCATAGTGTATGTTCTGGGATTTTCTTGAGGTTTCAGTACAACGACTGCTTGCTGAAATACTGTCCTTAAGAGCCACGTCTTTGGTACACGGAAAGGATCATGTAAGACAAATAGCTTTTATGAGAGGCAGGGCCAATGCTGCAGCTCCTACGGAGGCGTAATTCCCATTGGTGTGAAAGAAAACTGATCCCAAGAGAGTCAGCCGAATGCCACAGCTCCACCCTCAGAGCAGAATCGTCAAGAAGGTAAAACCAGCAAAGCGTGATCAGTCTGGGTCCCTGGGCCTGTCCATTTGTGCTCTCGTTATCCCAGGTGTCTCTGCAGGGTAACAGGCATTACGAGCGCAGGCCAAGGCAGGGAGGCCAAGAGGGGGGAATCTCGCTTGGATGGCTCCGGCAGCCTTTTAGGTCTCTAGTAACTTCCATATTCGTTGGCAGTGTGCTGGTCAGCACACCGGAAACCATAGGAACTTTACTTTGGGGCAGCTTCTTGAAAGCTCTGTTTCGCTTGTGTTTGAAAAACTAAAGCACAACAGGAAAAGGTTTTTAGCTTTATTTCACTGTGGCAGTGAAATACGTGCCGGGTCTGATCAACACAAGTGCAGCTAGTGTTTTCCGTTTGTGAAAACCTGAATCATTGGAGCTTGAAGATGAAACATCTTCTCAAATGGAAGCAGGGGCTACTTTAAAACAGAGATACTTTTCACAACAACCAAAAGCTCCACAAATTATTATCGGCAGAAAGTCCAGGTGTGCAACTGTGATTGCCACGGGGCGTACTAAGGTTTCCAAGTCTCTTTTTTTTGGTCAGGTGCAGCGTGGTTTCCTGGGTCGTCGTTACACAAGCTTGTGACAATGAAGCTCAAAGATGCGAGCTGCTGGGCGATTTTTCGGTGGCATTGTGCAGGACAGCGTTCTCTTTTCGTTTAACTGTCTCCACGGTATCTGTTTAAAGTTCTACAGTTGGGACAAATCCGCAAGGCATTATTAAAAAAAGAAGCAGCAGGAGGGGAGCACAGAAAAAAACTTAACTAAATGGTTTCCACTAGGTGATTTGCTCTTTTGTGAAAAGAAACTAATCAGTAGCAGCCAGATGTGCTGCTCCTCCATGTTTTTCAGTGATAAGCTGGCACCGATTTTTAGATTTATTAACAAAAACATGAATGCTATCACCAGCTGCAGCTTTTTTTTTTTTATTCAGAGAAAAGATCCTGTTGCTGCTTCATTAAATACTTTTTGTTGTTGCGATCTCTGTGTATTTTTATCATAATTTCCTTTGAACCTTTTACGCTGAAGTTACTACTTTTAACCAACCGCCTGGTATTTTAAGAATACATACATATAAGTGAAAACCCCTTTTATCCCACTTACTCTTTTCCATTTGGAGAAGCTACTGCAGTACTGTAAAATACTGGGGAATACAATTGTAATCATCTCAGTTTTGGCACAGCAGGAACATATCTATGTAAGAACTTACTACTGGCAATGAGAAATAATGTGTGAGAGGTTCTGGGTGTTTACTACCAACAAAATACTTCAGAAAAAAAGGGGAGGTTACTTTTCAAAATGGCTTCATTCGTGTGAAAGGGGAGGCAACATTCAGCTGATGCCCATCGGAGCCCGAGTTTTTTCTTTATTTGAATCTGGTTCGTCTGTTCCGCTGCTGCGCTGCCGAGCGTTCTCATGCCAGCAAGACGGTGCAGGACACAGATGGCCTCATAGCCAGGGGTTCGGTAACAAACCAACGCTTGCAGCTCACGGGCTTTAAGGTTACTCAAAGGGTAGCTCACCACAGCACGCTGGCATCCTTGGCGTTTACAGCTGGTTTGGGGGCTCTCTCCTTTTTCGATTTGGCTGCTCGGGGAGCACAAGACAGGTACGCAGACAGCAGGAGGTAGGTAGATTGCAGCGTATTTGACTTGAATTCCGGACGCTTTACTCAACAGTTTGTGCACATCAACGCGGTCGATAAAAACACCTGGTGGGGTTGCAGCTGCCTGTCTTGCTGCACAGAATGAAGTAGCGCTCCATTTTCAAATCCTTAAATCATAGAATCGTTAAGGTTGGAAAAGACCTCTGAGGTCACGTGGTCCAACTGTCAACCCAAAACCACCATGCCTGCTAGACCATGTCCCAAAGTGCCACATCCACACGTTTTTTTGAACACCTCCAGGGATGGTGGCTCCGCCACCTCCCTGGGCAGCCTGTTCCAATGCCTCCCCACTCTCTCAGTAAAGAATTTTTTCCTAATG